>VWYO01027658.1:42639-52807 GCA_013400275.1 Rhadina sibilatrix
GTGCATGGGGGATGTCTGTCTGGCCGTCCGTCCGTCCCAGGGGTTGCAAGGAGGGATGTCTTTCTGTCCGCCCGCCCGTCCGCCTCCACCTGGGAGGTGCGGTGCGCTGGGAGCCAGGGGGTGGGGACCTATCTGTCGATCTGTCTATCGCGCTTTCTGTCTGTCCGTCCGTCTGTCGGTCTGTCCTGCCGTCCATCCGTCTAAGGCTGTCTGCCTGTCGGTGGGGGGCATGTCCCGCTGTCCCTGCCAGGGCNAGGAGGGATGTCTTTCTGTCCGCCCGCCCGTCCGCCTCCACCTGGGAGGTGCGGTGCGCTGGGAGCCAGGGGGTGGGGACCTATCTGTCGATCTATCGCGCTTTCTGTCCGTCCGTCTGTCTATCGGTCTGTCCTGCTGTCCATCCGTCTAAGGCTGTCCGCCTGTCGGAGGGATGATGTCCCGCTGTCCCTGCCAGGGCNCCCGGCACCCAACAGGGCACAAGGGGCCGTTCCTGCCACCGCGGGGAGCAGCCGCGTTCGTGCTCCGGAGCAGCCCCGGGGAACCGAGCCCCGGGAGGAGGAGCCGCGGCCGGGGCAGGGCCAGGTCCCGATTCCGCGCTCCTGCCGTTCAGGGTGGGCCCGGTCCCGCTCCAGAGCCGCCCCGAAGCGGCTGCGGGGGGAGGAGCGGCACGGCCCCCAGAACCGAACCGGGCCAGGCTGAGTCCCCGCGGCCGGGCTCCAGGGAACGCCTTCCCAAGGGAGAAACGCCCATCAGGCAAGAATCGGATTCTGCCTGCGGGGATGGGTGCTGGATGCAGCTCCCACCGGGGCCGCAGGCAGCGCCTGATGCTGGGATTTGTTCCCTTTGCACAGCTCTGGGAGAGGAGACCTCTGCTCACGGGAACTCCAGGAGGAGGGCGCTGGGCTATGCTGGAGCTGAGGTTATCCAGGGACTGCTTTTCCAGACCTTGCTTCCCGTCCTGAATCCACCTGGCAATGGCAAACGAGGGGGAACCCAACAGCACGGGCATTCTTCCTTCTGGGAAGGGCAGAGGCTGGAGCTGGGGGGAGATCTGGCTTTGCCAGCTGATGAAACACATTTCCTCATTTACAGCATTACCCTGGGGAAATGTCCCTGTTCCCCAGGACAGCCCCTGTCCCAGCTCTGTCCAGCTCTTCCACACCAGCCAGCGCTGCTTGGTTCGAGGTGACACCGTAATTTATCCTGAAATTGTGATTTAAAATTGCAATTTATCCTGGAATTTGANCGGCGGCGATTGGCTGGAAGAGCTGTCGCTCAGAATGCGGTCACGCCTCCTCCTTACAGGCACAGCCCCGCCAGCTCTGATTGGTTCGCCCCTTTGTCAATCACCGCCCACCTCCTCCTGTGACTGGCTGGCAGTGTAAACCCGCCCTCTCCCCTACACCGGTCTCTAATCTACCCAGCGACAGCCTCTGATTGGCGGGGAGCGCCGGAGCGATTTTTTGATTGGCCGAAGCCACAGGGAGCGCGCGGGGCCCATTCCCGCGGTGCGGGCGGGGCCGGGGGTCCCTGGCCGGGGGTCCCGGGAGGGGAGGGCGGGGCGGGGCCGGGGCTGTGACCTCCCGGGGCCGAGGCTGTGACCTCCCGGGGCCGGCGCTGTGACCTCCCGGGGCCGGGGCTGTGACCTCCCGGGGCCGGGGCTGTGACCTCCCGGGGCCGGCGCTGTGACCTCCCGGGGCCGGGGCTGTGACCTCCCGGGGCCGAGGCTGTGACCTCCCGGGGCCGGCGCTGTGACCTCCCGGGGCCGGGGCTGTGACCTCCCGGGGCCGGCCCCGGCACCCAACAGGGCACAAGGGGCCGTTCCTGCCACCGCGGGGAGCAGCCGCGTTCGTGCTCCGGAGCAGCCCCGGGGAACCGAGCCCCGGGAGGAGGAGCCGCGGCCGGGGCAGGGCCAGGTCCCGATTCCGCGCTCCTGCCGTTCAGGGTGGGCCAGGTGCCGCTCCAGAGCCGCCCCGAAGCGGCTGCGGGGGGAGGAGCGGCACGGCCCCCAGAACCGAGCCGAGCCGGGCCAGGCTGAGTCCCCGCGGCCGGGCTCCAGGGAACGCCTTCCCAAGGGAGAAACGCCCATCAGGCAAGAATCGGATTCTGCCTGCGGGGATGGGTGCTGGATGCAGCTCCCACCGGGGCCGCAGGCAGCGCCTGATGCTGGGATTTGTTCCCTTTGCACAGCTCTGGGAGAGGAGACCTCTGCTCACGGGAACTCCAGGAGGAGGGCGCTGGGCTATGCTGGAGCTGAGGTTATCCAGGGACTGCTTTTCCAGACCTTGCTTCCCGTCCTGAATCCACCTGGCAATGGCAAACGAGGGGGAACCCAACAGCACGGGCATTCTTCCTTCTGGGAAGGGCAGAGGCTGGAGCTGGGGGGAGATCTGGCTTTGCCAGCTGATGAAACACATTTCCTCATTTACAGCATTACCCTGGGGAAATGTCCCTGTTCCCCAGGACAGCCCCTGTCCCAGCTCTGTCCAGCTCTTCCACACCAGCCAGCGCTGCTTGGTTCGGGGTGACACCGTAATTTATCCTGAAATTGTGATTTAAAATTGCAATTTATCCTGGAATTTGATTTCCAGGCCTCTGCCCTTCTGAGGGCAGCCCAGAGCCACCTGGCAGGATTGAGGCAGAGCTGGCTTTCCCCATGACCATGATTTTACAGGAAAATACTCTTTTAATCTTCATTTATTCCCTTACCAGGCCCATCTTTGATTCCCTGACACTATTTTGAAGACACAGAGATTTCTGCTGGAGAACAAAAACCTAAGTGGGATAAGAAGGAATTTTCTGGTGGAAAATGGGGTTAACTGTCAAAACTCAGCAGTACCTGCAGGACTTTAGTGGTGAGGAGCTGTCCCAGACCATCACCCCTGTTCCTGCTTGGTGGGCTCTGATCTATCCATTTTTAGGGATTTTCTTTTTCAAGCCCTACCAGAAGGAAACAAAACCCCCCAAAGGCTGATTGCAGATTTCCTTGCAGCCAAGGAGATGGAGCTCCAGGGACTCTTTTACAGATCAAAACTGCTGGAGAAGGAGGGAGGAGTGCACTGAACAGGTTAAAAACTCCCACGTTTTAAAAAAGAAGTGTGGAATGACACCTGGCTGGATCTCCCCATGGACAGCACCACGAGAGGGAGACTCGCTCCTGCAGCAGAGCTGGCAGTGCCCTTGGCACAGCTGCTGCCCTGATCCAGCCCCACTTTCAGCTCCAAATCCCTGCCTTCCCACCTTTCCCCCAACCTTTGCTGAGGAGCCCAACCAGAGTAACAAAATGATTTATTTCATTCCCTCCTGGGGCAAAGCTCAGTTCTGGTCCAGAAACTGTAAAAAACCTCTGGGGTTGGCCGGAGCAGCAGCTGGAGGTGCTGTGGGGAGGGAAGTCCCAGGAGCTGGGTGAACTGGACCAGTTCCTTTGGTCAGGGCAGGGGGTTTGAGCTTTTTTTTTTGGGGAGGGGGTCTCTCCCTCTTCTTCAAATATCCTTGATGACCTCCTCAAGCTCCTCTTTTGTGTACATGTGGAATTTCATCCCAGGCTCCACCGTGGCAAGCTGGAAGAGAAGGAACAAGGGGTTAAATGTGGTTGAGGAAAGCAGGGAGCAGCTGTTCCTTCTGATCTGCCAGAGCAGCAGATCATTCCAGCCTGGAACATGCTCCATGACTCCCCAAAATAGCTGCCTGCTGCACAAATAGCTTTGAATTGACTCAGTCTCCTCAGAGGAGCACAGCAGCAGGGAGTTTTAGTGGGAACAGGCAGGCTCTGCTCTCACTTGATGGGGGGAAAAGCCATCAAAACCTCCCGGGAGAGAATTCCTGCCCTCTCCAAATGATTCTTCTCCCCCAGGAAGCAAGGGGACAAATCCTGCCTGGGAGCTGAGGGGACTCAGGGAAACTGAGGCAGAGCTCTCTAAGGAAAACAGGGACAGCAGAGTGTCAGGGGCAGACAGCTGGAACATTCCAGAGGCAGCACCAAGGATGAGGGAGACTTGAATGACAAGCCTGGGAGAGAAACGTGAGCAGAGATATTCCCACCTGGCTCAGGGATGGGAGCCCAAAGCAGGGCCAGCTGAGCCAGTGGAAATGCTCCAGGGAAGAGTTGGGATGCCCTGGAACCAGCTGGGGTGTCCTGTGACAGGCTGGGATGGGGCAGGAGAGGGCTGGGATGCTCCTGAACTCACAGGCACTGGGCACACGGTTGGATCTCCAGGGATCAGAGTCCAGGGAGGTCACCAACAAGCTGATGGGAAGCTCTGGAGCATCCCAGCAGATCCCAGAGCTCTTCTGAGGTGACTCCTCACAAAGCAGCACAAGGGGAAGGAGCTGATCCAGGGGCAGGGAGGCACCAGGAGGTGTTTTTTCCAAGTGGAAATGTCCCAAAGGCTCAGCCTGAGAGCTCCTGCCAGCCCAGGTTCCAGCCAGAACACTCAGACAAGGTGGAGACACTTGGAGATGCCACTTTAGGCCCCTCAAATCGTGGAGTGCTTTGGGTTGGGAGGGATCTTAAAGCCCATCCTGGCCTTGGACACTTCCAGGGATGGGGCAGCCACAGCTTCTCTGGGCACCAAGCCACCTGTGCAGGGACTGGGCTGATCCTGGGCTCAACCAGACTCAACAAGACCCAGATTTATGCACCAAAACCAGCTCTAAATACCAAAAAAAAAAAATCTTTATGAACACCCCAAACCAGCAGAGACACCAATTCCTTTGCCTTTCCACACCTGTCCCTCACCTTCTCCCTACCAAAGCTTCACTCCACCACTCCCTGACAGCCTCCACAGGGAAGTCATTCACCTGAAATCCTGCAGCTCTTTCAGGCTCCTGAGCTTCCCCATCAATGGATTTTAACTCTTCCACAACCCACACCTTCCCTCTTTGTTCCTAGATGGAAAATGCCACAGCAGCGTGGCTGGAGCCAAGACATGGGAGAGGCACATACTTCTAGGAAGCAAAGAGCTCTTCAGGTGGCAGATTTTCAGCCAGGGGGTGCCTTGAGTCAACAGAAACCTTTTAATCCTCAGCACATTCCTGCTGTCCTTCCCCCCCACCCCACACCCAGCACGATTCCACCCCACTCCAGGGCCGTGCCAAGCACAGTTAAGCCCTGTTAAACAGGGACATGACATCAGGATACTGTACACATTCCTCTGCCTGCACTGTACCAGCAGCTAAATGTATGGCTAAGGGCTGCAAGAGCACCTGGGGAGGAGATTCCAGCCACGTGGCAGGGTTTTGGGGCAGAGTATCCAGGTTTTCATGTGCTGTTGGCCTTCCCCTCCAAAGGAAGTCAGTTAATCCCACCAGCAATGTTCCCCTGCTGCCAACATTTAACACAAAAATGGGGTGAATGCCTTGGAGCTCGCTGGGAAAAGGTTTCCCAGCACTCAGATGGAAGGAATGGGAGGAGAGAGCAGCTCAGGAGCTGGAATGCCACACTTGGGAAAGGTCTGGTGTCTCATAACCCACCCAAAATAGAAGCAAACTCTATACACCAGCCTGGCTTCTCATGTCCCAGTCACCCCACCCAGTGCAGAGGGTTTGTACCTTTTCCACCCAAAAAGGAGCCTGTGGAGCAGCTTTGGGGGGCCCAGCATCCCCAGGGCTGTGGGTGCTGCCTGCCCCCGGGGTTCCAGGGGCACCTCCAGCCACCCCTGGAGGATCCCTGATGCTCCCACTGTCCAAGGGATTTTTGGCACTGCCCCAGGACCAATATAGCAGCCCAGGAGCTGGGTAATTTTCATTCCTTCTAATATTACAAGCAGCAAGGCAAAAAAGAATGGCTAGATCCAGGGGAAGAGCAAGCAGCCTGGGTGGTAGGCTGGGTTCTGCTGGCTGCAGAAGGTCAGAGAATCCCTCCTGCTCATCACAGATTAGCCATGAAAACAGGCCAGGCTCTGTGCCTCTGGAAGGGAAAAGCTTCAACTCTCCCAAAATGCCCCACAGGGTATGGTGAAAAGGGCAGGAACATCTGCAGCAGTTGGCTCAGGAAGCCCTGAGCTGCTCCATCCCTTGCTGCAGGGGCAATCCTGACTCCAGGAGGACTCACCTCGATGTTGGTGGCATTTAGTTTCTCCTCCATGACCTGTTTCAGGATGACCAGGGAAGATTTGATGGCTTCCTTTAGCGTCATGGACTGGAAAACAAACAGCTCATGGATGACAGGCCGGAGGCTCAGGACAGGGTCCCTCTCCCTCCCCCTTTCCCAAATCCCTTGAGCCAGGCAGCCAAGGGAGCAGCTTATCAAGGGATCTGCAGCATCCCTGGGAGATTGGAGCAGGCAGGGCAGGGATATCCACAGGGACAGTGAAATCCTGCCTTCCTCAGATTTAAAAGTGGTTAATTTGGGCACATCAATCTGATGGGATTAAGACAGGACAGGCTGTTTCCCTTCTCCAATTTTCTCCCCAAAAGCCAGATTCCCTCTGTGCTGCATTTAATCCAATAAATCCCATGCCTGCCTAGAGCCAGAGGGATGTGCAGCACAGCTGTTTCACTGACTCTGCACTTGAAAAAGGCTTGCCAATCCAAGAAGTCCAGAATTTGGGTAATTTGCAGAATTCTGGTGAACAAATGACTCTTTCCAGCCACCATCACTAATAGTGCTTTTCATTAGGGTTTGGTTTGCCACCCAAAATGGGCAAACTCCCTCCTCACAGGGGAAAAAAAAATCCTGTTTAATATCAAACATTGACCAGAACTTCTGGGACAAAAGCTGCTCCCTCCCTTCCCTGGCGTGAGCTCAGGAGGCTTCCAGCTGTACCCACACAGAGCCTGATGCTGACAGCAGCAGTCACAGCTCAGTTTTTATTTATAGAGAACTTCCTGACATGGCCTTAATCATCTCCCAGGCAGAGAGCAGCTCTACTCCTAGAGATCCTCAGCACCTACTCACAGGATCCACTAAGGAGCCATCCTACCCCGAGCAGCTCAGGCACCTCCTCTCCAGCCCAGCCCTAAATCCTCCCTGGGGAAGGGTAGGGAAGGGAAGGAGGGGCTGCTGGCAGGTGGTGAAGCCCCCCAGGGCCAGGAGGTGTGAGCCCAGTGGCAGATGCAGCCCTTACCTTGTGATAAACCTCCTGCAGGGAGCTCTGGGCTCCCTCCGAGGCGGAGCCGATGGCTCTGGCGTCGCACTGCACGAACGTTCCCGAGGGATCCATGTGGAACCTGTGGGGACAGGGGGTCACCACCTGCACCCCAGCTCACCCAGGAACTCTCTCATCAGCCCCCCCAGAGCTCCCTGCACAGCTGGAGCTGGGATTCATCCCCAAGAGCCCCCCCAGGCTGGCAGCTTATACACTGACGCTGCCCTCTTTCCTCAAGAGAACCATTCTCCTTTGGATTTCCCCGATTATCCCTAAATTTCTTTTAATAAATTCAGCAAGTTTTCCCTGCTGGAAGGCAGATCTGAGTGGCCTGGCTCTGCCAAGCCTTTCCCACTTCCAGTGGGGCCATTTGGAGCCCTGGGTTCAGGTTACAGCTGCTCCAACACCTCCCCAAGGAATGTCACATGGATTATGTTACTGGTGGCTCTGCTGGTCCTTTAGGGAAAGGTAAGAATACACCCAGGAAGGACGAGAGGAGCTTTAAGGCTTCTCTCCTCCCCAAGAAACCACATTTTTAATTAAAAAAAAAGCAAGGGTTTGGGGCAGAGATGATATTTTTCCCATGCCAAACAGGCAGGAGGGGCTCTGGAAAGGGTTTAACAGGATTAACAAACACATCAGGGACAGAATGGGATAAACCCGGAGGGTTTGGCTTAAGGCAAATCCCAGAATCGAGTCGTTCAAACAGCCTGGGAATTTTGCAGTGGAGGTTTTGGTCTTTTCCCTGGATTAAGAGAGCAGAACTCACAGCTGGGGTCCCTTCTCATCCACTCCTCCAAAGAGCAGAGCGACGCCGAACGGGCGGGACTGCGGGAGGAAGGAGGGAACAGGTCAGACAAGGCTGAGGAAAGGGGGCTTCCCCAGCACCCCAAACCCCCCTCCCCAGATCCCACCATGGCTCCTGGATCAGCATCTTCCTCCCCAAACTGCAGGGCCAGGTTAGACACAGCCTGTGTCACACTCTCCACCGTCATGGTCTCGTTGTAGGTGAACCAGTGATTCTGCACGAAAAGAAAAGCCAAATAAACGTTCCCATTATCACCACATTCCCAAAATAGGATCCCCCTGCCTGGCTGAGGTGGAGTTGAGACCCTGTGGAACTCAGGCTCTCCCATGGAAGAGTGGGATGTATAAAAATCCACAGAGAATTGGGTACCAAGGCTTGGGATGCCAACAGGGAAATGCAAGGCTGAAGGGTTTTATCCCAAGATCTGCTTTGGAAGTTGTGTGTCACCCAGCTCTCCAGAGGGTGAGTGAAAATATGCTGATATGCAGGAGGAAAAACCCAGGAAAATCCTTTGCAGCAGCACAGATTTGTACCTGGGACCTCCAAGCACCTGAAGGCATCCAGGAAATTCAAGAGGATAAAATTAAAACAAATCTATCCAGTATTTGGCCAGAACAGTCAGAGACAGCCCCTGCTCTCCCAACAAGCCTCCAGCTTCCCAGCAGCTTCTTGGATGGAATGATCTTCCCTTTCCCAGCACTTTCAAGGAGTTCCTGGGATGTGTGCTGCTAATTTAAGAACTGAGGATGTTGGATCTCACCTGAGTCTCCACTCTGGCCTTGTCAATTAAAGTCTTTGCATCAGCTATTAGACCACTCATAGCACAGCCTGGAATGGGAAAGAGGGAACAGGAGTCATTCCACCCATTATCTGGGATGTGTTTTCCCCCAGGCTGCCCAAAGCCCACCTGAAACACAAAGGAGAAGCTGGTCCCTGAGGGGGAAGGTGGGGAAGAGATTTGTCCCACTGAGCTGGGCACACCTGAGATGCTGGGAATGGTTTTGGGTTTCACACAAGAAGGACAATGAGGAACTGCAGCATGTCCAGGGAAGGGAACAGAGCTGGGGAAGGGGCTGGAGCCCCAGGAGCAGCTGAGGGAGCTGGGGAAGGGGCTCAGCCTGGAGAAAAGGAGGCTCAGGGGGAATTTCTGGCTCTGCACAACTCCCTGACAGGAGGGGGCAGCCAGGGGGGTCGGGCTCTGCTCCCAGGAACAGGGACAGGAGGAGAGGGAACAGCCCCAGGCTGGGCCAGGGGAGGCTCAGGTCAGATATTACACAAATTGTTTTCATGGAAAGCGTGGGGAGGCCCTGGCACAGGCTGCCCTGTGAACAGTGGTGGAGTCCCCACCCTTGGAAGGGTTCAAAAAGTGTGGATGTGGCACTTTGGGACATGGATTAGCAGTGGCCTTGGTATAGCTGAACCCCATGATCTTGGAGGGCTTTTCCAGCCTCGAGGATTCTGTGGGATTGAAACAGATTTGCTCCAGAACAACCTGTTGGGAAGGGGCCCTGGCTGCCCCACAGGCAGCAGATGCAGGAGCCCCCAGCACAGATTCTGCTCTGGGGAGAGGGAGCTGCATCACAAGCTCCTGGGAGGAGGAAATTGGACTCTTGGAGCTCTTCCCACGCCCATGGAGCAGCAACATGGGAATTCTGGAGGTTTCCTGCCTTTCAGGGTGATTTTTTGGTCATGAGCTCACTGTGGACCAGTCAGGGTGGCTCTAGGGTGGCATCAGTGATCCTGGAGAAACTGGCCCCAGTCTCAAGGCAACCATAATCCCCTGCCCTCCCAGAGCTAAACTTGGGCTGAGCTTTCATGAGGGAGGGGGCAGTGCTTCAGCTGCCTCTTTCTGCTCCCTGGAGCCACGTTCTGCTGGCTTGGAGCCTGGGAAAGCAGTGACCAGGAGCTGGTGTGCACTGGGAGAGATGAGCACCCCTGCTCCAGGCAGAGCTGCCTGCAGGGAGGGCTCATCCCAAAACACAACTTCCCAAATTCTTATCATAAATAATTCACAATGTTAGGGGTGCCCCCAGATGTGATCCAGAGGGACCCTGTCTTGAGTATGTGTTCTATTCCAGCTGTTGAAAGCAGCTGGGGAGATGTTTTTTCTTTATCTCTTGTAACTCTGGGGGGAGGGGGACAGATGCCTTCTGATAAGGGTCAGCTGTTAAACCAGGTGGGGCAGTGTTTGTTATCTCTGTCACCACCCACTCTCCCTCCAGGGGATATCTGCTGCTGATGGGCCATTAAGGATTATCTGCTGCTAATGGGCCAT
>VWYO01027661.1:5273-25411 GCA_013400275.1 Rhadina sibilatrix
CCCACCTCCCCCCTCTCCCAGCACCGCTTCCCAGTTCCTCCCAGTCGCTTCCCACCCCGAGCCTTACTCTTGGCGGGGATGCTGGGGCTGCGCCGGTGCCCGGCAGCGATGGCAGCGACGCGCAGGAGCGGGCAGGGATCGGGCAGGGGGATCAGGGATGGCAGCCGGGCGGCCGCTCCCGTCCGAGGGCTCTCATCTCATTTTGCCCTGTGTCACCAACACACACACACACGCACACGCACACACACACACATTCGCAGCCACGTTTCCCCCCCCTTCTTGCGGCAAACGGCGGCCAGCCCCGACCCCACCCCCTGTCACAGCAGCAGCCTAACAGCGAGGACCGGGAGGATGGAGGAGGATCTGCTCGCCTTCCCTTTAACTCTTCCCTCGCCGCCCCCCGCCCAGGACAGGGCTCTGTCCCCGTGGACCTGGCTGGGGATGCTGGGATGCCGCTTGGATCTCCCTCACCCTGCCGCCTTCCCCCAGGGGATGTTTGGGGTCTGCTGGCGCCCTGGCTCTGTCCCCCGCAGCCTCGTCCTGTCCCATCGTGCCCGCCTCCCCCCAAAAAGAGCCCCCGAATACAGGTGAGCCCTGACACTGCTCCAGGCAGTGGGGCAGGGGGTGTCTTGGGGGCATGGCTGGAGTTTGAGGGGCATGGGCAGCCCCTGGGTGACAGACAAGGCTGGGGGGTGGCAGCCGGGTCTGTCTGCCTGTACCCACCATGAAAATCCCATTTTGGTCCCTATTTCACCCCCCCATTTGCAGGAGCAAAGCCCTTCGGGGTGGAGGGGGCACAGCCTGAACCCCTGGGGGTCTCCAGTGGGGGTGGGATGGGGATGGAAAGTCAGTGTGGGAGAGGAAACAACTTTTCCCATCCCACGGAGAATCCAAGGACCTGAGCTCGTGGGTGGGGGGACAAACTCCCCAGATTCCCTCCTACATGGATGAGCTGAGAAAGGGACATCCTTTTGGGACATCCAAATGGCCAAGGCCTCCAGCTGAAGGCAGGGCAGCTCCTGACTGTGACACTGCACAGAGTTGTCTTCCCCAAGGAGAAATGAGAGGTGCCAGAAGGAAAAGGAAAAGGGAAAGCTCATGATGCTGTCCATGGAGAGGCTGGTGGCACATGTCCCTGCTCCCAGTTTCCTGCAGCAAGTTTAGGTCTTGCAACACACTCTGCTTCTCCCCTTGGCCTTTCCATGGCTATATGGAGGTTACACCCCTCCTGCTCGTCTGTCAGGAGTCCCAGGAGGGAGGAAAGGGGCAGGAATTGCCCGAGTTCTGCAGCTTCCCAGTGAAATGGCCGGGTGGGTAATTAATTATTCCTGCTAATAGTGCTGGGCAGGGCCTGGGCTGCTGCCCCAGAAGCACAGGCTGTGAGTGTCTCCCTGCAGAGGTTGCTGCTGACAGTGCTCCAGGGGCTGTGTGTGATCCTGCCTGGATGGAAAGGGCAGCCGAGGCTCCCTGATGCACTTACAGCCTTTGAGGGCAGGGATTAGATGGGCTGGGCAAAGCCACCTCTGCTGTGGGTGGGATTCTGCTGCTTCCCACCAGCAACGGAGCAACTTAAGTCCAGCGTGGAGAGCTGGGGGGGGGTCCTGTCCTGTCCTGCCTGGGCAGCCTGATCTGCTCTGAGCCTGCCAGTGCAGCCTCTTTTGGGGGTCATGCAAGGGTAGGAGGTGTCCTACAGGAAGCTCATGGAGCTGCTCCAGCTTCAGGGGGATCCTGCTCCAGCTGTCACCCCACCACACACCTCCAGGACTGAGCACCAGCGTGGAGCTGCGCCTGGTGGGAGATGAGCTCCAGCTGCCCTGGGAGCTGCCCCTGCAAGGGGAACTGGAGTGCTCCTGGACACCCTGAGGGGATGAACAGGGAGCCTGCACATGTCCCCCTACCCAAAATGGGTCATGCCTAGGCTGGGGCAAGTCCAGCTTTGTAGCTGAGAATCGGAATCACAGAATCATTTAGGTTGGAAAAGACCCTGAAGATCCCTGAGTCCCAAAGTTAACCCAGCCCTGCTAAGAAGAGATGCTCTGATGGTGTTACAGTTCCACCAGGCCAGCCCAGCATCCTGTCCCCAGCTGCAGCTGTCCACGGACACCCAAGGAGGAGCAAAACAGGACAGTATTTCCCCTTGGCATTCTCCAGCATCTTCAAGGGAGAGGTTTTTTTCCAGGTCCAGACATCCCTGGGAGCTGAGAACCCTCAGTGTGCTCTGAGTCCACCCCCACTGCAAGGTGCTGCCTCCCTGCATGGGTTGAAGCCCAGAGCCTGTAGGACACCCCCCATTCACTCTCCCATTCCAATCCCTGAGCCTTTTGATGAAGGATTATCCTGGGACCAGCACTGTGGCTGCAGGATTTTCACTCTCCTCCCCTCCACCAATCTCCCTCCAAGTGCTCACAGGTGCGGATTCCCTGCAGCAGGCTGGGATGAGCTCTCCCTCCAGAGGACAGCACTCTGCCCCCACTCCTCATCCTCATTCTCATCCCAGCCCTGCTCAGGCTCCGAGTGGACTTTGTTTTCCCCTCTTTGCCGGGTGTTTTGTGTGCCTTGCTGCGGTTATCACGCTCCAGCCGTCAGCTTGCAGCGAGTCCCCGGGAGAAGGTGCCAACTTTAACATATGCCTGAACAGTTCTTTTCAGACATATACAAACTGGAACAATGCCTCGCTGGGAATATGCTTGTTGGTGCAATTTGCCAACTGTGGCTTCAGATCTGCTCTTTTCAGCACGCACCAACTATTTGTAGACGGTGCAAAAGCCGGGATCGCCGCGCAGGGATGGGGTCTCTGGAAGGCTCTCTCCAGGCACGCAGGAACCAGCAGGGAAGGCAATCAAAGGCTGGGCAAAGACCTCTGAGTATCACAAATAATGATCAGGTCAAACTTTTTTGCTTCTGAGAACCTCTGTCCTTTCCCCCTTTGCTTTAGGAAAGCCCCAGCACTGATTTCTGCACTACCCGAACCATGAGCAGGTTCTCACCTTGTGCAGGGAGGACTCTGCTCAACTCACCCCCTTCCCTGGGTTCAAACATCTCCCAGTGCTTCCTCCATCACTGGTGTTCACCTTGCAGGTAGGAGGACATCATCGGGATGTGACTCTGGTGCCACTCAGGGTGACTCAGGGTGTCACTGCTCTGTCATGCCTTGGAAAACAGGACTGACCAACCTCAGAGAGACAGTCCCGTAACTTCTTCCCATGGGTTTGTAGACACCATGGCAACGTTTGAGGGAAATCTGGGAAGACGATAACAAAGTGGGGCTGGAGTTGTGTCCAGGGAGATGGCCAGGCTGTCCAAGTGGGCAGAGGAGGCCCAGTGGTGATGAGGCAGAGGAATTTTCTCCCCAGCACCGATGAGGACACAGCTCTGCCCTTGCTCACCTGCCAACCTTCATCTTGCAAGCTCCCAGGGCAGGGATCCTCGCCCACGGGACACCCTGGGCAGTGCTGGATGTGGAGGTGCCCACGGGCTGGCCCAGGAGCAGGAAGGTCAGTGCCTGGACTGCCTGTTCCCTGTGGAGGGCTGCCAGAGGCAAAAGTGTTTGAGACAGCAGATCATCAAGGGACCATTGTTCATAGCAACCTCGGTGGAAATATTTGTGTGTGTGTGTGTGTGTGTGTGTGCTGGCATCCAATTTGGCAATGGTTACTCAGCACAAGTGGGCGGCCTGTCCCTTTCTCTCAGCTGGAGCCTCCTCCTCCTCACAGGGACCCAGAAGAGGGATGAAAGGAGAGCAGATGGTTTGGGGGTGCTCAGAAATACCAGTGCCAAGGGCTGTCTCATCATGGCAGGCTGAACATGCTCAAGACCAAGGAGGTCTCTCCAAGTAATGGGGAGATGCAATTCTTGGGAATATTGGTGGTTTCGCTGGATTTTGAGGAGAAGGAGCAGAAATCTTTGGGGTATCATGCAAAGAAGAAGAGATCTTTGGGGTATAGGATTCTGTATCAAAAATTCTCTTTACAAATCCAAAGGAATTGGAAGAGCTGATGGACTTTGGGCAAAGGCCTGGGGGGACAGGACACTGGGAATGGCTTCCCACTGGCACAGGGCAGGATTGGATGGGATTTTGGGAAGGCATTCTTCCTTGTGAGGGTGGGGAGGCCCTGGCACAGGGTGCCCAGAGAAGCTGTGGCTGCCCCTGGATCCCTGGAAGTGTCCAAGGCCAGGTTGGACGGGGCTTGGAGCACCCTGGGATGGTGGAAGGTGTCCCTGCCTATGGCAGTGGTGGGACTAAATGACTTTTAAAAGACTTCTGCAACCCAAACCAGTGTGTGATTTTATGCTGAAGGGACACTGCTGGCTTTGCTAGGAAGAGGGCTCAGGGCTTCCTCCAAGTGAGGATCCAGGGTCAGAAGCCTGGCGAGCTGGCCAAGGCAGGCAGGCTCCAGGTTATCTCCTCTCTCAGCACCACACCAGATCTGTCACAGTCCTTTCACAGAGAAATCCCCATTGAGATCTTTGCTGCTGCTCTCATCCCTGCAGGAGTGAATGGGGAGATTTGTCCTGACCTCCATCCCCCTCCACAGCTCCCGGCATTTCGTTTTTCTCCAAAGCAACACTCTGCTGCTAGAATCAGCTGAGATGAAACCGAGCTGGCTCCTACACACCTTGGAGCTCAGGCAGGGCTGCTTCCCACACAGTGTCTTTCACCCAAATTAAACAGCTCCCAGCTGAGCCCTGCCATCCATCATGCCAAGCCGCAGGCACAGCTCGGCTTTGGCAGCTTTTACACCTCTGTGGGTTCACACTCAGCGGGGAAAGAGCAGGGACCTTTTATTTGTGAGTGTGGGGTGAGGGGTGTGCAGCCTTGGAGGCTGCAGGGCCATCCTTGGGATCACGCTGGAATCAGTGGGAGGCTGATTACTGTTAAAGAGAGCAAAGGCCTGGGCACTGAGGGCTGTTCTGTTGGGAAGAAATCCTTCCCTGTGAGGGTGGGGAGGCCCTGGCACAGGGTGCCCAGAGAAGCTGTTCTGGGTCCCTGGAAGTGTCCAAGGCCAGGCTGGATGGGGCGTGGAGCAGCCTGGGATGGTGGCAGCTGGAAAGCCCCAGGTTGGAATGAGATAGATTTTAAGGTCCCTTCCAGCTGTGCCTCTATGACTCTCTGATTTTCAGGCTGCAGTGCTGGACATTCCTGGCTGCAGACTGCCCACTCCTGGGGCTGTCACTCCTCGAGGATGCATGGCTGACCACACCTTGGTGTCCACACCAATGCCAGGTGAGCAGCAATCCCAGCTCCTTGTCTGCGTTGATCTGAGCTGGGTTCAGTTTGCCGGGTGGTGTCCAAGAGCTCTGTAGGTGTCCCAGAACACCTGAGGCACCTACAAGGAGCAGGCAGACATGGAATGGGACCTCCACTGGCATCACCTGTGGTGGAGAGCCTTGCTGGAGACAACACTGCCCGTTTTCTCTGTATGAGCTGAGGTTCTTGTTGGATATCAGGAAAAACCTCCTCACTGAAAGAGTGGTGAATCATTGGAACAGGCTCCACAGGAAGCAGTGGAGTTGCCATCCCTGGAAGCAACGAGATGTGGGGGCCTGGTCTTAGTGGGAGTGGTGGTCGTCAGTCAAAGGCTGGGCTTGATCTGGGAGGTCTTCTCCAACCTGAATGAGTCTGTGAGTCTAGGACAAGTGTTTCCATCTCTTTGAGGTGGGAAATGGAGTTTTGGCCACCTCAGGTCCCTGTGCCTGGCACTCCTCATGGTCCGTGCCTGTATCCACATGCATGCCAGATAACCACAACCAGTTTTCCTGTGGATAGCACTGCACAGAGGATTGATTTCTGGGGTCATTTTAGCAGCTCTCCCCACACCTCTGAATGGCAAATGAACATCTTCCAGCTCTTCCTAGTGTAACCTCTGGGCTCTCCAGATCAGCCACTTCAGCAAGGTGGGAATCTCTGCCTCTTTGCCACCAAAAGGCTTCAGGGGGAAAACATCTTATCCTGATTTCTACCTTTTTTTGAGATCTGCTTCCAGGGAGAGTAGCCTTGGCTGGCAGATCCTCCAGCCCCTCGCAGCCTGCTTGCTGGAGAGCAGCCTGGGGGAATGACCTTGGCCTCAAATTCCATTAGGAAAGGTCCTGGTTAAACAAGGCTGTTCTCAGAGTCACAGTTTACAGGCATCCTAGGCAACCGCCTTGGGCTTTTTCCAGTCCTCCAGGGAGAAGCACAGTCCCAGAAATCAATAACTGAGTTCTTTTGAAAGTCAGCAGGACTCCAGCGTGATCCAAACCACTCTCTTCAGTGCTGTCTCTCTGCTGAAAGCAAAGAAGTGGTCCCTAAATGAGAGCCCTGGGCTCGAGCAGCCTGAAGGGGAGCAGCCCTGGCCCTCTGTCCCATCTCCAGGGGATGGTTTGCTCAGTGCCTACTGCCCACACTGTGTCCCATCCTTCTGTGCACTGACTGTCCAGCTGCCCCCAGAATGGAGCCAAGCAGGCTTTGAAGGAAAATACCTTCATTTTTTGCTCAAAACACCACCCCGAGGCTCTGCTGAAGCAGGGAGAACCAATCCCTCCTTGTCAGCCCCCAAAACTCATTTCATCTTCAGATATTCTCCCTCACTCTCTTTAAAACTGGGATTTCTTTCTTGGCTCCAAATGCTCCTTACTGAACACACAATAAACATCCAGACCCTCCCACATCTCTGGTTTCCCCTCCCCAAAACACCCATAACTTGCTTTATATTGATTTTATATTAATCCCTCCCCCAGCAGTGCTTTCTCCAGGTGTCTGGACTGCAAGGCTTCCCCCAATTACTTCAATTACTGACTTAGAAAGTCTTGTTCTCCTGCCTCGTTCCCATCCTGCATCTCCCTAAAAAAAACCCCACCATAAAACAGCAACTGAGGACACCCCATAATCCCCCCACTTGGTGTAAAGGTACCTCCTGATGTTGGGATACCATGAAGTCAAAGCTGAGGCTGACACAAATTCCTGCCCAAGGACAGGAGCTGGGCTTGGAGCCCAGAGAAGATGCTTCCCTCCCATTAATGGGATGAATTCATGCATAATTGTGCAGAATGCACTTCATGAATGAAGGCAACCAGGAGGCTGAGGGGTGCACCAGCACAAGAGCTCCACATCCCACCAAAGGCCAGTCCTGCATCCCCCTCCTGTGCCTGCGCTGCCGAGGGAACAAAGGAGAACTGGAGGAGGCTCAGGAAAACTCTGCATTTTTAATGGCCTGGGAAAGCTGACTCGTGGCCAGAGATGCAGAGAGGTCAGATGGGTTTGTGCAATAGGGGGGGAAGGGGTGAGTGGCTCGTGGACTGACCCTGTTTGTGCTTTGAAGGCCTTTTGGGGGGTTCATGGCTTTGCCAGAGGAGCTGGGAAAAGGCACAGGGAGAGGCGACGATGGGAAGATGGAGCTGCCTGAATTCCCAAGTTCACCCGTTTTTTAGCAGTGAGGGTGTTTTACCAGCTGGACAACTTACAATTGGATCCTCTCCCAGTCTTTAAACTGAGCCCATCTGTGTTTTTAAATACTGAGTTTAACCCCAGAAATGATGATACAGACAGAAAAAAAAAAAAAAAAAATCAGGCTATTAGCCACTTTCTGGAAAGGTCCGGATGCATCGCACTTCGTGACCCCTTGGCAAACACAAGGAGCCTCTGCACCTCTCAGAAACAAACCCCAGGATGTTTGAAAAATCTGTTTGTGCCGCGTCCAGAGCGGTGTAGCAACAGCTGAAGGTCACAAGCACTGTATAAATAGAAAGGAGGTTTTATTGTGACATGTCCATCCGGAGCCATTGCTCCTGGGTATGCCATCTGGGATGGGAGCAGGAGCCTGTGCATCCCCACTGCAGGGAAGAGAAAGGGATTCTGTCCTTGCAAGGATGACACCGTGGAAAAGCTGGGGGAGAACTACGAGGTTGTAACTTCGCTCCTAATTTTGCCGGTTTTGATGAAAAATCAGAGGTGTGATGGAGCTTTGGGATGCAAATTCCTCCTGTGGGGTTTCAATCACTAACCAAGGCAGGGAGAAGGAAGTTTTCCAGCTGTGGAGAGCACTTTCTGTCTGGGGAGTGGTTTACAGTGACTGTCCTTCTCATTCGGGGACCTCAGTGTCCCCTCAGAAGGAGCAAGAGGGGCTCTCTGGTGGCCTTTAGCATCTGCTGGTAGGATTTTATACCAAGCTCTAACCATGTGCTACAGACCTTTTCTGGCCCAAATCCTTCTTAATTCCATTTCCCTGTTCCATCCAGCAGCTCCCTGTACCTGACATTTGCCTTCCTCGTGTATTTGAGTGATAAATTCCTCACAGCCTGGAGGGGATGGTCCAGAGCAACAGCACCAGGAGGTGGCCTGAAACAACGGGTCATGATGACTCCAGCAACACCCTGTGGAGGTCAGGAAAGAAGGGCAGCAGCCATGGGGGAGAAACCTCTGGAATTTTGGTAAAAACAGTGGGATGGAAGAGCTTGAGCCAAGGGATGGATGTGGCTGGGCAGATGAAGGTGTTTGCTGGTGCAATTCTTAATGAGAGAGGGGAGGAGATCTTGGTTTTCACTCAGAGATGTCTCCTGGTGTTTCAGGAAAGCACTTGGAGAGGGACACAGCCTGTAAACGTCAGACATCATGGCTGGATGGTGGCCAGAAAGTGTCTGGCTGCCTGAGGTCCATCTCATCAGGGAATCTGCTTTCCCAATGGAAGGAGCAGTGTCCTGTCCCTGTCCCAGGATAGGTGAACCCCAATGAGACCCAGGTTGGGGACCAGAGAGCTGTGAGTGCTTGGTGAGGGCTCTTTTGTGGGAAGCCTGACCCTCTCTTGGGAGCAGACCCTCTGACAGCTGCTCAATGCTGCCTCCTCCTCTCCCTGATCCCACTCCTGGGAGGTCTCTTTTAGCCAAAAATACGGACCAGGAGCAGCACCCTGCCCCCAGGACATCCCTTTTCCAAGATCCAGGTTGTCTGCACCTCTTTGAGCACAAAAAATATGGATAACTCCCCAAACTACCATCTCCTGCAACTGCTGGCTGGAGGGAACTTGCTGATCCAAGGAAGAGCTGGAGGTCAGGGATGCCTGACAGGGTAATCCAGGGCTTCAGCAGCACAGATGTGTTCCAGCTTCTCCCACTTCAACACAGGCTTGCTGGATCCATTGTTATCTTCCCACAGGATTGTTTTTACCAGGTGATAAGGACAGGATCTGGAAGTCTGCTGAAGCACCTAAAGGTGGCTGGTTGGAAACTCACGGGAATAAAAGGAAGAGAACCTCAGCTTTTCTTTCCAGCTTGGAGGGAATGACTGTTCCTCCCCCTCCTTGAAGGACAGCTGGGTGTGTGGCATTATGACCACAGAGAGGAAAATCTTTTCTGTCCTGCTCTCACTGCTGATCTGCTATTGGATTGTGTGATGGGTCACACCTATTGATCACAGCAGGCTAAAAAAGACACAACCCATAAATAACTCCTGACGTCCCCAGCTGGGCCAGAAATCCTGAGCAAAGGGCTTTGGGAGAGCTGTTGTTGGTGTTTCTCTGTCCTTCCCCTCTGGGCAGGCAGGTTTGGGTTGAGGCAGATGATTTGGGCTCACTGCAATGTTTTTGCAGGTGTTCTCTTAGCAGGGGCTGCGTTATCTCAGTCCTTGATCCAGCCCTTCCTAGGAGAGCCTCACCAGGGGGTTTTCTCCCAAATTTGCCCTAAAACCAGGACAACCAGCCAGGCTGGAGCGGGGCACTGCTGCTGTGCAGCCCCGTGCTGTTCCCATGCCAGTGCTCACCAGCACTGGGTTAAGACATGAAGGCAGAGGTGCCTCTTGTCTGCTCTCCCTTCCCCAAAGCAAATCATTCCTTGTGCTCAGCCTGTCCCCTGAATCCATGGAGCTGCGTGATTTTGGCACAAGGAGCCGTGAGAAACGCACGGCAGGGAGAGCAGAGTGGGGAGGATCAGATTGTCCTTCCCTAAGGAAACAGCCCCAGATGATCCCGGGCTGGAGCAGCAGAGCCTGGTCCCTGCAGGGTGCCAGGGACCCACCCAAAATCCAGGGCAGCTGCTGGCCAGGGCACCAGCTCACAGCAGCAACCCCCTCCTTAGAGCTCTTACTGATGCTCCACCGGGTCCCATGTGCTCCCTGTGGCCTGGCCACGGTGAGGGACACGTGAGGAGAGGAGAGGACACAGCCAGGCACCATCCCTCTCCCTCCTCCCCCGTCCCCTTGTTTTCACACAGCTGAAAAAAAAAATAAAAAAATAAAAAAAAATAAATAAAGCATTCCCCACGTAATGATGATTGGTCCAACAGGTCAAGTCAAGCATGACAGATCTCATTCTGGAGCTGGGGTCAGGCAGCAAATTGTGCTGCTGGCACCGAGATCCCTGTGCTGAGGGGCCAGTGGGGTGCCCCCAGGGTCCTCTGGCTGCTCACACCCTCCGTGCCCTGGGTTTTTGGGGGTCCAGCCACTGCAAAAGAGACTTTGGGAGCAGCACCGTGCTGGTAACTCCCAGCCTGGGGGCATTTCCCACTTTATCAGAGCCCATGGCAACATTTTTGCCCGATCCAAGGGTTTTCTCAGCTTCCAGCATTTCGCGGGGGCACGCTGTGTCCTGCATTCCCCTGGCAGTGGGGAGGAGGCAGGAAATGACTCTGCTGGAGCAGCAGAGCTCCAAGGGGAGTGAGGAGATGCAGGTTCCTTGCAGAGAGCCAGGCTGGTGCTGAGAAAGCTCCAGAGGCCGCCCAGGCCCCGATCCGAACCCGAGGAATTAAAATCCATCCCGCTGCAGGGAGATGGGAGAGTCAGCCCAGGGAGGGGAAGGTTTATTTAGAGAAACAACCGTGGGCTGCCTGCCCACACCAGGCTTTTAGCTGATGATCTGCACGTGCCATGGTTGGGGGCGGCTGGGGGAAGGAGTCCACTATTAAAAGCCTGGCAGAATTCTCTGCTGGCTCCTGCTGGAGCTCGGGGAGGGCCTGATCCAGCAGGGTCCCACCTCCAGTGTCACCTCGCCTGACCCTGGGACCAAAGTAGAGACGAACCCGAGGCCTCTCGTCCTCTTTCCTGCCAGGGGGGCAGCCTGGGAGCACCTGGCACTGCTGGGGAACACCAGCAATTCCTGAGAAACTGGGTCCTTTAAAGGAATTATCCAAGATTAATAGTGTGCCCAGAGAGGCACATAAGCCCCGGGCATCTCCTGGGAATAGGTGGGGAGAGGCTGTGCCGAAGGGAGGGACGCTCCGGAGAGGATGGAGCTGCGCAGGTTCCCGCACTCCTGAGCTGGCTGCAGCCTGGAACACCAACGATCCTTGGCATTGATGGTGATCCGGGCACCGAACCCATCCCCTTTCCACTTCTCATCCCTCCAGACACCTCCCAGCGATGTGAATCAGCAGCAGGATAATCCATCTCCTTCCCTCTCCGCTCCTGGGGGCGGCTCTGTCCGCAGTAATTAAGGTGCGGATTCCTCCTGCAGCCAAGGGCACTTCCCGGCTCATTAACACCGGGAGGACACAGGAAAAAAACACCCCAGTGCTGGGTGTACCTGGGGGTGCTGCTGATGGGGACACGGGGACAAAGTGCTCAGAGCTTTTGGGACCTCGGGATTGGTGTTTTGGGGCCGACCACATCTGTTTGCATTGGGACAGTGGGGAATCAGCACAGGAGCGTGGATTGGTCACCTCAAAGGACTTCTGCCATGGAAAAGGGAACCTGCTCCCATCCCAGGTTGCTCCAAGCCCAGTCCAACGTGGCCTTGGGAAGCAGGATGAGAGGTGGGGAAGGAATTAACACCACCAGGAATGAACACGTGCCCAGCAGGGCCAGATGGGCTGCAGCAGGACTGGGGGCCGTGGTTGCACTTGAGCACTTCAGCCTCCCCTGTGACGCCTTAAGTTTGAGCTTTTGTGTTTTTCAGATTCTGTGCTGCCCAGGGGTGCAGTTCTGAGCCTCACATTCAGTGTCACTCAGCTCTTCACAGAGCAGGGAGACAAAACAAATCCTTCTCCTGCTGGAGACCAAGGGACAACTGTTAAAAGTTTTCAGGCCCCAAAGCACAAACAACTGTGGCTGAAGAGAGAAAACCCACAGGATGGAACTTCACAGCCTGCAGCTGTAATTGGACAATTAAACCCCAATATGCAAATGGACCAAAACTTATAAAAGTGTGAGACCTCGTGACCAGTTGTCCATTTTGTGACCATTTTGGGTCCACCTTGGGTGTAGCCCTGGCCAGGCCCTTGTTCTGCCCAAGGTCTGTCCCTAAAGGCTTTTTAATAAATACCTACTTTATTCTCTTAGCTCTGTCCAGTCTCTGTTCCAGCCTTCCCAAGGCATCACCTGGACAAGGTAATTCTGACACAGCTCAGAAGAAAGTGGCCATTTCCTGCCCCAGGCACACACCTGGCACCTGCAAGACCCATCCCAGCTGGTGCAGAAGCAGGGTGTGCTGCTGTAGGAGGGATGGGGCAGGTCCAGAGCTGTGTTTTCGTGGCTCTGGGAGCTGCTCCTCCTTTCTCTTCACAGCTCAGGAGCTGGGGGAAGGATGCTGAAGGACCTGCCAGCATCACACCACCAGGCTCTCTTCAATCCAGCAAGAAATCCTTGGCAATATGTTAAAGGGATAGTTTGCCACAACCTCTCCCTCTCAATAAGAGCAGAGGTGCTTTTCCTACTCTGAGTTTAGCTGCAGCAGGTGACAAAAATGAAAGAAAACCCCTCATTTGAGGTGTTTTCCCTGGAAACACCAGCCCTGGTGCAAACCCCAGGTTCTGGATGGTCATTCCTACATTCACTCCCTGGCAGCAGGACCACCAAGAACAAAGCTGGTCCTCCACCAGGGAATCAATCACAGAGTCACAGACTTGTCTGGCTTGGAAGGGACCTTAGAGACCATCCAGTTTCACACCCCTGCCACGGGCAGGGACCACCCTTCTCCTCCTGCCTCTCTCACAAGGATGTGCTGTGCCATAACCTCCCAGCAGCTACCTGGGATGGAGGAGGGGAATCCAGGGTCATTAGTGCAAAGAGGAATGAGGCCAGGAGGGCTTTCATGCCTCAGCATCTTAATTGAAATGGGTTTCCCACCCTCCTCCCCCTGCTCCCAAGCCCAGCACATCCAGGCTCCGTAAAGGGCATCTCCTGTCCCAGTGCTGTGCCCTCTGCATCCCCCATGAACCACTCACATCTCTTTAATTAAATGTCAAGATATGCAGCATTTACTTTTTTTTTTACCTTTTAAGTGTCCTCTGCTCAGAAGGAATTATGGAGAGCTCAGTTGCTGTGTGGTGAGGAGTGGGGAGCTGTGGGAGGGAAAATGGTGGGGAAACTGTGATCACAGCCCTGCAGGATCCCCTGAAATCCTTTGGGTTGTTTATTTGAAAGGCTGGGTATCAGGGAAAGGTTATTCCCCCAGAGGGTGCCCAGGCTCCCCAGGGAATGGGCACAGCCCCAAATCTGCCAGAGCTCCAGGGGAGCTTGGACAGCACTGCAAGGGACAGGGAGGGATTGTTGGGGTGTCTGTGCAGGGCCAGGAGCTGGACTGGGTGATCTTTGTGGGTCCCTTCCAGCTCAGGAGGCTCCGTGGTTCTGTGATCTACCAAACACAGCCTGAGGTGCAGCTGCTCCATCTCCAGAGCCAGGGCTGGCCCTGGGGCATCACCCCCAGGGGAAGGCAGTCCTGTCCTGCATCAGTGTGGGCCATCCTGAAGGACCAAAACTGCTTCCCTGCAGCCAAGGGCAGCCTGGCACCACCCCCAGGGGTCTGTGGGCATCATGGATTTCCAGAATCCCTGAATCCCAGAATCACAGATGGGTTTGGGGTGGAAGCAACCTTGAAGCTCATCTCATTCCACCCCCTGCCATGGGCAGGGACACCTTCCACCATCCCAGGTTGCTCCAAGCCCTGTCCAAGCTGGCCTTGGACACTTCCAGCGGGGGGAATTGCACAGCCTGAGGTGCTCCCAGCCTTTTCTGATTCTCCACACTGAGTCCCCTGGAATCACCTCCTCCCCTGTTCAGCTCTCCCTGGGAAAGGCGCAGTGTCCGACATGGAGAGGTGCCAGATGCTCTTCCTTGCAGCTGATGGGAGGGCTGGATGCCGAGTGCTGGCACTCCCAAAGGATGTTTCTGTACAGTTTGTCCTCCCAAGGAGACCTGGAGATGAAGCAGGGAAGGAGGCAGCCGGGCAGGAAGCTGCAGGCTGGACACATTCGTCACCTCCATCCTCCAGTGCCAACCAGGAATACACACGGCTCCTGTCCCAGGCCACCCGCATCCTGACCCACCTTGCACCAGCTCCCCCTGCTCCAGGTCCCTGCCCCAGCCTCAGGCCTGGCCAGGGTCAATGTTACACCTGGGAAAAGCCTTTTTAAACCTCGATAAACTTTGAAATCTCAGTGTAAATCCTGCAGAGGTGACAGCGGGGTTTGGGAGTTGCCCTGGGGGGATGAGATGTGTTATTGTCACCTTCTGGGGAGCCCACAGTGGCAATCAGCTTCAAAGTCAGAGAAATTTAGTGTTCCAAACCAACCATAATTTCTCCTGGAAAGCACTTAAGGAGGTTTCTCTGGTGGCAACATGAGCAGGCAACTGACTCCAGCCTGGATTCCCACCCACATCCTTAGGCTGCACTGGGAGCTGGCACATTCCATGTGCACAAACACCAAAATTCAGGTGAGGGGAGACCAAAATAAGGAGAAGAAATGGTGCCTGTGTCCGGGTGGAAGGCCCATGGCTCAGGGAAAAGGAGGCTGGAGAGAAACACATCCCATCTTTGGTGAAACCCTTCAACATTTCCAAATGCTGGAAGATAAAAATTTCAGATTTTAGAAGCTGCTTAGGTTGGATGCCAGAAGGACGTGGGCAGCTGTCTGGACTCCCAACACTGGTGTGTTGATGTCACCCCAGTGGGAACCACGAGCTCCTCTGGGATGCTCAACCTTGGTGGAGCTGCCCCTTCTCCCCAAGTGCAATTTGGGGACTGGGTTTTCTGGGAGGCATCACAGTTCCTCTGGTGGGATCTCATTATGTGATGAGCTGAACATCTGGATTAAAATAGATCAAATAGTCACTAAATCCTAAATAAGCCCGGGAGCTCAGAGGCAGCCATATGCTTCCTACTGACAAGCTCAAAAAAAAAAAGAAAAAAAAAAAAATCTCTCCTTGCCATTACCTCACACTGCAGCAGTGTTTTATCCTCCTCCAAGCCAGCTCAGGGACAAACCTTCCTGCTCTGCCTCCCCAGCTCTCCCTGCTCTGGCCATCCTCTGGACCAGCAGTCCGAGGCTCTTTTGGGCAGGGATGTCTGGAAATGGGAATTTAACCTCACTGTGCAAAGGATCTGGTGACGGGAATGAAAGGAATAATATTCAAAGGAGGATGAAAAAGGAAGAAAACCAGAGTTTTGTTGTTAAGCATTCAAAGGATGCTAAATGTCCCTTGATGTTTGGGATTTTAGGAAAATCCTGCAGGACCACAGTGAATATTGATGTTTTGTTGTCCGTATCCTTCTGGGGCCAAGAGGAAAGTGGAGGTCAAGTGGTGTCCAAGAGCTGGATGGAGAGCATGGAGGGTGGGATGGACCCAAGGGTGCTGCAGGAGGATGCAGGTCTCATGGAATGGTTTAGGTTGGAAGGGACCTTAAATCTCATGCCATTCCACCCCCTGCCATGGGCAGGGACACCTTCTGTCATCCCAAGCTGCTCCAAGCCCTGTGCAACCTGGCCTGGAACACTTGCAGGAAGCCACAGCTTCTCTGGTCACCCTGTGCCAGGGCCTCCCCACCCTCACAAGCTGAACCCAGCTCAGATCAAAGCAGACAAGGAGCTGGGATTGCTGCTCACCTGGCATTGGTGTGGACACCAAGGTGTGGTCAGCCATGCATCCTCGAGGAGTGACAGCCCCAGGAGTGGGCAGTCTGCAGCCAGGAATCTCCAGCACTGCAGCCTGAAAATTGGGGAATCATAGAGGCACAGCTGGAAGGGACCTTAAAATCTACCTCATTCCAACCTGGGGCTTTCCAGCTGCCACCATCCCAGGCTGCTCCATGCCCCATCCAGCCTGGCCTTGGACACTTCCAGGGATCCAGGGGCAGCCACAGCTTCTCTGGGCACCCTGTGCCAGGGCCTCCCCACCCTCCCAGGGAACAATTCCTTCCCAATATCCCATCTAAATCTCCCCTTTTCAGGCCAGGCTGGAGGGAGGACTCAGGGATAACACAACGCTGCCTTTATGCCCTGGGAGCACAAAAACGAGGTGTGGCCGCTGCCTTTAGGTCATGCTCCTTATTTAGCTTAGCAAGACAAGGCCTAAGGTCCTGGGAGGCCTTGGCAGGCTCGTCCTGGAGCTTTTTTCAGCCCTTTTCAGCTGATTTCAGCCGAAACAGCACAATGCCCAAAGGTCAGATGAGCACTGCTGGTGTGGCAACCAGTCTGCCCAGCAGTCAGGCCCCCAGTGACCAGCTTTGACCCAGCCTTTTGCAACTGCATGGTTTCACCCTAAAACCATCCAACCAGCCAGTGGGGAGGGTCTGACTAAAACCAGGGGTGATCCTCTGACCCAGCTGCCAGCAGCAGGCTGTGGTGTGAGGTCTGAGAGCAGCACCAACCAGGCCAACCCTCCCAGCCTCCAGCAAAGAAATCTGCCAGGCTGGTGACCTGCCCTGGTGACTCTGAGGAGGGGAGAGCGCAGGAGGTGCTCAGCAGCCTGTGTGCAACCACAGTAATTGCATTATGGATGGGAATTAGCAGTAATTGGATAATTTGGGAGCGGCGTGTTGGATTTGTCGCCCGCAGATGCTGACCAAAAAAAAAAAAATGTCACGGCTCGTCGTGGTTTGCTGGTTAATGAGACCAACCCCGAGCTGCCTGCCCTGTGCACACCAGCTTTTGCTGCCTTTTATTTTTTTGCCTTCTAAATTTTAAGTGTAGCACTTCAGGGATAATCATCTGGAAATGGCATGGAAAAATCAGGGCAGGCCACAGCCTGAGTGAGCTGGAGAAACTCTCCTTCCTTCTCTGCGTTGAGGGAGAGGAGGATGGTGGTGGCTGAGCTGTGCTGGATCAACCATTGATTACTGATTGAGTAATGAGACCAAATGGGAGCACAGAGGTGTCCCACTGGTGTCCCCTTCCCTCCATCACCCATTGGTGTGGCTGGGTGACAGAGGCAATAATTCCCAGAGGCCAAATCCTGCTGGGAAAAGGTCCAAGGGCCCAGTTTGGGCTCACTGGTGCCTCCCAGCAGAGAGAAGGAGCAGATGTTCTACTCTGGCATGCACAGCCTGAAGGAACCAGCTCTCCATTTGCAGACACATCTCCCCAGCTTCCCGTTTTTCCTTGGAAAAGTGTCTTTTTGGGTTTGTTTGTTGGTTGTTTTTTTTTTGTTTTGTTTTGTTTTGGTTTGGTTTTTTTTGGTTTGTTTTGTTTTTCCCTGTGGAAGGGGGCTGGCTGTCCCGTGGCAGTGTGGGATCCACACACTCCCTTTTTCCCTTCTGGCCCAGATCTCGTGATTTTTGCACCTGATCTCCCATTTCTTTCAGAGGGGAAAACGAGGGGGGTGGCAGGAGAGGAAACCACATCCCCCAAGGAGGGGAGCCGCTCGCCAAGTCTCCCCCTCAGGCTTTGTTCCAGCTGTGGAACACCTTCCTCCCCCTCCACCCTGCCTCCTTTCCTCCCCGCATCCTGGGAAAGGCCGGAATTTGGGGCCAGGGGAAAGCGCTGGGGGAAGGAGCGGGGCTGATGGGGGAAGGGATGCTCTTCCCGCATCGCCTGTGCCGCCTGCGGTCCTGTCTGCTTGTGGCCCATCCGTGCCGGTGCCGGGTGACGGTGATGCGCGGCGACACTCGGCTGTGCCAGCGGGGACACGGCAGCCCCCGCCAGCCGCTGCCCCTCCCGCAGCCGCCGAGCCCCGGGAGCGGCTCCAGCAGCGCCCCGGTCCCCACGTCCAGCCCCGCAGCTCGGGGGCTGCCGGAGCTCTGGGGTGTGCTGGAGGGAGTGGTAAATGGGCTGGGGAAAAGGCTCCAGGTACTTGCTGGGGGAGATTTTCCCCCCCCTGGATGGGGCTGTGTTGGCGGGGCAGGAGCGTTTTGGGGAAGGGGACTCAGCTGCCTCGTGGATTGAGGTGATGGGCTGGGGAAACGCTCCCAGTGGTTGAGGGTGGAAGGTTCAGTCTGGCTGCAGCTCCTCGTGGTTCAAGTGCAAGCAAGGCCATCTCTTCTCCATCCCCATCCTCCCTTTCCCCATTCCCATTCTTCCTTCATCCACTCCCATCCTCTTTTTCTCCATTCCCAGCCTCTACTTCTTCATCCCCAGCCTCCTTTCTTCATCCCCAGCCTCCTTTCTTCATCCCCAGCCTCCCCCTCTCCGTCCCCATCCTTTCCTTCTCCATTCCCAGCCTCTCTTTCTCTCTTCCCAGCCTCCCCTTATCCATCCCTGGGCGCTCCTTCTCCATCCCCAGCCTCTTCTTCCACTTCCTCATCCTCCCTTTTTCCATCCCCATCCTCCCCTTCTCCACAGCCAGCCTCTCCTCTCTCCCCAGCCTCCCCTTATCCATCCTCAGCCTCGCAGCTCCCTCTGCTCACCCTGAGCTTGCCCCTGGCTGTCTCTGCTGCCCTGGGCTTGACCTGGCCCCATAAATCCCGGCCCTACAGGACACGGGGCCGAGCTCAGGAGCATCCCCCTGCCTCAAAGCCTGGAGCCGGGAGCAGGGAGAGGGGGAACCTCCCCTTCACGCCCAAGGCCAGGGCACAGGGACGCTAAAACCAGTCTGAGAACACAGCCCTGATTTCTCACCCCGGCTCAGGAAGACACAGGGACATGACCCAGTTATTTGATGGCAGCGTTTAATATTTCCCCTGCGAGGCAAAGCCAGCCCGGCTTCCTCTCCCTCCCGCTTCCCAGCCAGGCAGCCCTGGCTGGATCGCTGCCTTCCCGGGGCTTAAGAGCTCATCGGGCTGGGATGGAGGGGAAAATGTGACTGTGCAGCCTCATCAGGCGCCCAGATGTGCTGCTGATTCATCCGATAATTGCGTAAGCCCCGGCAGCGCTGGCTCCAGCCGGGAAGCAGCTGCTTCCTACGGGCTGTGCCCTGGAACGGGGGTGCAGGGGGGGACCCTCTCCAGGGCAGAGGGCTCAGGGCGAGGGGGCAGCGCCCCAAAAGCTCCGCAGAGAGGTGAAGGAGCTGGAGGAGACGTCGCTGCCGTGGTGGGGACCAGGTGAGCAGATCCCGGAGAGCTGAAAAAAGGCAACCCAAGGTGGCCCAATGGATCCTCCCGTCTCCCTGTTCCACATCCAGAGGGGTGTTTGGCCTCTCTGTTTGGCCTCTCAGAGAGATCCGGTGGCCCTCCTGAAGGGACAAAGGGCAAATCTCCCTGGGGTGCTCCCCGCACTCATCCATGTAATCGTGTGGATATAATTTGATTATCCCTTCCTTGCTGTTTAGCATCACAAAGGGAAGAGCTGCCTCGGAGCTGAGCCCTTGGAGCCACCACTCTGGGACTGGTCTGGGGGAAGGAGGGTCTGAAACTGGGCTGGAGAAGCTGCAGCATCTGGGAAGGCTTTAAAAATGTCCTGCCTCAGTCGATTGCTCTGTCCCAGCTCCTGGCTGTGCCTGTGCTCAAGAGACATTTGGACAATTCTCTCAGGCACATGGTTTGATTTTTGGGATTGTCCTGTGCAGGGCCAGGAGCTGGGCTGATGATCCTTGCGGGTCCCTTCCAGCTCAGGAAGATTTCATGATTGTCCCAGCAGCAAACTGGTTGGGCTCTTCTGGAGCAGATAGAAAGCCCAGGTACTGCTTTTGTTCCTCGAAAATTCATTTGCTTTCCAAAAAAGACACAGACATTGATAAGAAAGACCTGGATAGACCGGGGCTTCCACACAGTCACCCTGCAGAGCAAAGAGGTTTCAGTGAGGCCCCAAAACTCCTGATCTGCCTTAACAAGGGGACTTCAGCAGGTGGGATTTCACAGGAAACGTGTGTGTGTGCATCTGTCAAGTGTGTTTGCACACGAATAGCACAACAGAGGTTTTAGAGGACAATGTTGCACCAAGCAAGAGCAGGACACGTCGTCTTTTTATGAAAAATTCCCTGGCAAGATGAGACCATGTCAGAAAAACATCCAGGACCTTGTAAAGGACGTCAGTGCCTCCTGTACTCCCACACTCTGCCTGAGCTGCCGTGTCCCTCTGCAAGTCTG
>VWYO01027662.1:0-15160 GCA_013400275.1 Rhadina sibilatrix
TTTCATTGCACAGATGAAACTTGATTCTCTCTCAAGTGAAGACACATAGAGAAACAACATGAAGATACCAAAGGTCAGTGAAGAAGGGGTCAAGTTCCAGATGGGAGGAGAATAAGAAGACACCTTGGTAGTCTTAGGCTGAAATTCTTTTGCAAGGCCTTGGTGATGGACTGAAAACACTAAAACATCCCTTTAAGTCATGGAAACAGTATGGGGAGATGGAGTATTCAAACTGCAGATGTGAGCAAAGGCATTTGTGTTGAAGCAAGTAGCTGTTGAAGTAGCTGTGATCTCATAAGAAGCTTGAAGAGAGAAAGATATAAGAGTGATGAAAGACTGCCCTCAGGAAGAAGACCTCTGTTCAGAGAGATGAAGATGATCTCAGAGATAAACAGAACCTTTGCTTTTAAACAACTCATCCCTAAAATAGCACCCCATAAGTTTGACATGGCCCATGAATGGGAAGGCTGCTTAAGACGAGAGGAACTTCACAAATGCAGATTTCCAGGCAAGTTGCTATTCGTGAAAGAAAACTGTTTTCTTGTGGAGAAGTCTCCACGACAAAGCAAAAGACAATCTTCTCCCTAAAAGAACAGATCAAAGACTATTTTAGAGCAGTAAACTGACCTAAGTCCCAGGTTTTGTCTCTGCGTTGTCAGTGGGACAGAAAAGAAAGTTGTAGGCGGAGGAAAAGTGTTCCGAATGCTTCATTCTATTTTAAGTTTTTTTCTTTTTCTTGTAGTTTTGTTAATAAAGCCTTCTCCATACCCTTTAAAGTCTGAGCCTGCTTTGTTCTTCTCCTAATCCTAGTTGACAGTAGAAAGAGAGTAAATAATTCTAGTGGGGGCTCAACCCATCATATTATTTGGTGCAATAGCCAGGAAATGAAAAATTGGCAAACCAAAACCACTACACTAAACTGGTGTTTCTTCCCAGTTTCAGCCTGAAACCCCCACACCATGGTATTCCAAGTTAATATCTGGCAAGTTGAAGTCCCCCATTAGGACAACAGCAGTTGATTTAGAGGTGTTCTTAGCTCCTTGAAGGACAGTCAGTGTCATCATCCTGGGTGGGTGGCCTACAGCAGACTCCAACAATGACATCTGCTTTTTTTGTTTGCTCCTTAATCCTTATCCAGAGGCCCTTAACCATGCCATCACCATCTGCAAGCTCCATATATTCCACCCCATCCACTAGATCCAGCACCACTCCCACACCTCTCCTGCCATCTGCGCCTCCTGAGGACCCTGCCACCATCCACAACACTCCAGTGACAGAACTCATCCCACCTGGTGTCACTTAGGGCAGTGATGTTCCTACACCAAGACTAGGCCAAGGTTTTCTGTTTCCAAAGCCAATGGTGGGAAAAAAGGAACAGAGCAGGCTGCTTTGTATTCTTCATACTTACGAGGTGTACAAGGAAATGAAAATTCCTTCTACAGGCACTACAAAATGAAGAGCTGTCTAGTCCAGTGTATAGACTCTATCGTCAAAAAAAAAAAACCAAAAAAACTGTCGAATCTATTACTGCAATTTAGTCGTTGTCAGAAACCATTAGAATCTGCCAGAGTTCATGACTAGCTCATTTCCAGACTGGGTTGTGATTTTCCAGCAGCATCATTCTCATACTGACCAACTGCTACCGCAGCTGCTTTACTGGGATAATAGAATTGTTTCAATCCTTTTCACGAAACTACTTTCTCACCTTCCAGTGGACTGTTTGCAGTATCATTAATTGTGTAAACAGGTCAGCTACAAAAATAATTAAGTACTTTAATAATGACAAAAAGCTCACTGGAGTTTTATATAAGATGCAGCATTTAAAGTATTATTAATAGAAACAGCAATTACATGCATTGTTTCTCCCAGACACCTAGACCAAAATCAGAGGAATGAAGTCACTATGTAATTTGCTACAGTCTTAATTAAGAAATAAACTTTCTTTACTAAAAATTGGCTGCAAGTCAGTACACAAGTCTAAGAAACAAAGTATATCTCATGTTAAATTAGTACATACCTAAAAGATGAATTTGACAGTACTCATGAAACATTTTATGTGTTCTCAGTTTTCAGATTCTGACTTCTGAACTAGTAAGAATTTATGAACAGCTTCAGCTACCATGAAGGAATGCTTTATGTTATTTAAAGTACATACCTATGCTCTGCCTCAAGTGAGCTTGAAAGAACATTTGCTTGCTGAGGTGTAACTGAAGCATTGCCATTCTCCTGCAGAATCTCATTCTCAAAGTTTTGGTTTATATCACTCTCATGATGAGGACTGTTGCTGTTATGCAAGCTGAAGGATTCATCATCCTACATACAAAAATAATTTTACATTACAAAATGTAAAAGTGAATTCCATCCACAAGTAAATACCCAGAAGTGCTGCCATTCAGTGGTTCTGTTTATTTTAAATTAAGTTTAAATGGAGAGACTGTACTTCACAGGTAATTCTCTTCACCATTCTGGCATTTGCAATAGCTGCATACTACAGAATTCCTAAGATATGCTACTGATTAAGTAATGCAGAAAGAAACTCACATGCTTTTCCCTAAATTTTTTTTCTGCAAAGTTTCACACATCTTAAAATCCAAACATACTTCAGCTGTCCTTCATACTTACAGAAATAACAGGCTGTTGAATTTTTAACACTCCTAATTAAATATCAAAGCTGTTATGTGAGGAGAAGTCTGAAAGTATATGAGTTCTCAGGTTTACTTAGTCTAAGGGACAGATCACAACACCCATATCTCAAATAGCAAATTCTCTGCCATGAATTTAGAAAGACTGCATACCGCTCCTTAAATTCAGACAAGTTCAGTTACACACAATCAGGAAGAAAATTTATTTAGAAAGCAGACTGTTCAGGTTCACTCAAAGATTAAAAGGTCTTTAGTCTATAAACATGAGGCATTTCCTTCTACTCCACTCATTCAGCAACTTGTAATTCTTATTTCTGAATGAGCCAAATAGCCTCAGAAGTCTTACCAAGTGTAAAAAAAAGAAAAGTACAACTATTATCTAGTTTAACACCTTTACAACAACAAAATCTCTAAGCTGGACCTGTAACAGCATTGCCCATAGCAGGAGGAAATCATGCAATCTTCACCACCTGCAAGAAATCGTACTTCAGAGCACAGGATCAAGACCATCATCATTTCCCTCCCACTCACATGTTGTCTGCTTTGAGAAATTTTAGAATAGCCAGCAAGATAATGTTAAGAATACATATGCCAGTAAACATACACTCAGCTGTTACATTATATGCCTGAAGAACATGTCACTAAATACAAGAAGAAATTTATAAATTTATTAAGCAATTCTAATATATAGGGCAAAACAGCGTCTTCCGAGTGTGATTCAGCTGCTGAGTACAATTTGCCTCATTATTTCAAAATTCTGAATCTCTAGATGGTTCCCAAGATCTTTTTAACCTTAAATCAAAATCTTTGTGTATTTCCTGAACACATGAACAAAGCTACCCCCAAATAACCATCTCAGGGCACTCAGTCACAAAACACCTAATGAAAAGATGTGGGCATTTTTTTAGCTCACACATACAGCTAAGTTATACAGTGCCATTACAGCAAATTGCATTTTGCCTGAAATAGGATCAGGGTCAGAAAAGTCAATCTCACTTTCATGAGCAATGTTTCCTTTTTAATGTCTCAGAAGTCTAATATCTCTTCCACAAAATCACTAGTTTATCTGGCTGATTTGTAATTTATGGGATTTGTTTTGTTTTAATAAGACATTTTAAACCACTCATTTACAGCAAACAGGCTTGTAATCACCTCATTCTGAATAATAAAATACTTATCTTCACTTGGACTATATATTATAATTTGTTGGTGGCTGGTAGTGTTTGACACAAGTATTCTCTAGTATCAATCAAGCACTGCATAAATCAATGCAGACTGGAAGAAACTTGATGCATATTATACACAGCCATTATAGGCCTTCAAGTTCTCAATTAGCAAAAAACAGTGGGTTTTGCATATACTGAGCTATTGCTCCTATGATTAGACTAAGAACAGAGAACTTCTGGCTACCTAAACACTAATTAGAAAGGAAATGGTTTGAGAAGAGGAAGCAACTTATTTGTTTTGTAGGATGACTAGCAGCCAAGGTATGAAACACTGCCCTCCACAAGTCTGTTGGGGCCAGGTGGGATTCACACAAGAGTACGGAAGGATCTGGCAGCTCACTGAGCCACTTTCCATCATTCACCACCTGTCCTGGATTACCAGAGAGGTCTCAGGCAACTGGGGGCTGGCAAATGTGAAAACCATTTGCAAAAGGGTTTGGAAGTTGATTCCAGGGAACTACAAGCCCATCAGACTAACCATGGTACCAAGGAAGGTCATGGGGCATCTGTGGCACTGTGAGTGCAATCACACGGCACATGCAGGACAACCAAAGGATCAGGTCCAGCCAGCACAGGTTTAGGAAAGACAGGTCCTGCTTGGCCAACCTGATCTCCTCCTATGATCAGGTGATCTCCTTAGCAGATGAAGGAAAGGTTGTGGATGTTTTCTGCTTGAACTTCAATAAAACCTTTCTTTGACACAGCTCCCCACAAAATTCTGCTGCAGAAGCTGGTAGCCCGTGGCTTGGACAGGGGCACTCTTCACTGGGTAAAAACAGCCTGGATGGCTGAGCCCAGAGGGTGGTAGTGAGTGGAGTTATAGTCAGCTGGTGGCTGGTCATGGGTGGGGTTCCCCTGTGCTCAGTAGTGAGGACAGTTCTGTTTAGTATCTTTATCAATGATCTGGATCAAGTGCACTCTCAGTCCATTTGCAGGCAAAACCAATTTGGGTGGCAGAGTTGATCTGCTGGAGAACAAGAAGTCTCTGCAGAGGGATCTGGACAGGCTGGATCATGGGCTGAGGCCAATGGTGTGAGGTTCAACAAGGCCCAGTGCTGGGTCCTAACCTTGGGTCACAACAGCCCCAGGCAGGGCCACAGGCTGGGACAGAGTGGCTGGAAAGGAGCTGGGGGTGCTGCTGACAGCAGCTGAAGATGAGCCAGGCTGTGCCCAGGTGGCCAAGAAGGCCAATGGCATCCTGGCCTGGATCAGCAATGGTGTGGCCAGCAGGAGCAGGGCAGGGATTGTCCCCCTGTGCTGGGCACTGGGGAGGCCACACCTGGAGTGCTGTGTCCAGTTCTGGGCCCCTCAGTGCAAGAGAGACACTGAGGTGCTGGAGTGAGTCCAGAGAAGGGCAGTGGAGCTGGGAAGGGTCTGGAGCACCAGTCCTGTGAGGAGCAGCTGAGGGAGCTGGGGGTGTTTATCCTGGAGAAAAGGAGGCTCAGGGGAGACCTTAACACACTACACAAGTGTTTGAAAGGAGGTGGTAGACAGGTGGAGGTCACTCTCCTAGGTTAACTAGTGACAGGAGAGAAACTGGCCTCAAACTTGTGCTGTGGAGGTTTAGATTGGATATTAGGAAAAAATCCTTCATGGAAAGAGCTGTCAAACATTGGAACTGCCCATGGAGGGGGTTGAATCAACACCTCTGAGGATATTTAAGGACATACAGATGTGGTCCTCAGGATTAAGTGGTGGACTTGGCAGTGCTCAGTTAGTTGTCTCAAGGATGATCTTTTCCAAACGAAGTGATTTTATGACTCTGTGACTCAAGAGCAGGGGCCAGAATTACACTGACAGTTATTTAAAAATTCAAATCAATTTTTGACTTATTTTTTCAGCAGTGATGCCTCGTGGAATAATTTGTTTGTCAAAATAAATTTGTCAATCAGAGAGTGGAGGTCACTAAGAATATACCTGAACAGTTTGAAAAGCAGATAGCATCAGTCAAGGAATTGGATTTAATGTAGCCTACAGCATATTTCTGCTCTTAGTGAATTAGGGACATAAATTTCACTAAGTATCCAGAATGCATTCCATCTATTTATGTGGAAGAGTTTGGGCAGAATATATATATGGATCAAAAAATTGTAGCTTTTGAAAGATATCACTGGTCTGTATTGTTAGTGTTCTTGGGAATGTTTGTTATCTGAGCCAATGCAATAAAATGGGGGATTTTCCTTCTGTTCCCAAAAGACCTTTTGTGTAGCATTATCATCAGTAAATGTCTCCACCTCAAAACTGACTAGCATGAATAATGCTGCCTTGATGAAAAGCTCTTTTTGCATTTACTAGTAAAGGGGAAACATTTCAAAATTTTCATAAAAAGAAAAAAATAATAGTTCTCCACCAATATAAAGATAATATGAAAAAAGAAATAATACAGAAAAAATCTAGGGTAAAAAAAGTGAGATAAGAAAGCTGAATACTTTTAATTCAAATGATCTCTTGCATAGTGGAAAGAAAGGAAAGACAAAGCCTATTTTTAACTGCTTTCAAATCAACTAAAAATTATTGAGGTAGTGTGAAGAAGAAAAGGCCTTTTAATCAGAATGACTATTTTTTTCAAGAATTAAAGTGTGCTTTATTTCTGGGTTGATGCAGTCAGAGATTTAGAATATAATTTTGACTCATTGCACCAATTGCTCCTTGCTCTATAAATACTACCTCAGAAAAGTTTTTTGACACACTGGGAGAGGTTTGGGAAATATTTTATACGAAAGAATACTTTTAGTTGTAAGTATTAATAATGGCATTTTCATCTACATAAGCCACTACAAAAGATAATGTGAATGCCTTTAAAAATGCCCTAACCTGAAATAAGTCTACAGATAATCTATGCTAAATAAGGAGTCAAGAAAGGAAAGTAAATGGAATCTTAGCAGAGAAGTGGGTCTTCATCAGCCAGGGCAGGTGGTTTAAACTTTCTCTGCTACTGTCTGCACATTTACAACTCTTGTGTTGAATACCTGACTTCTGAAGTATTTGGGTATTCTTCTGTTCCTCTCACCAGATCCCCTTTTCTTTAAAAAGAAAACCAACATAAGGACTGTAAAGGATTAGGTTTTAAAATAAAAATCATGATTGCTGCAGTTGCACAAGCACCTTTCCAAAAATGTTTTTGAAATGTGTGAAATAGATTCAATTTCTTAATTTAAATGAAGATGAGAAAAAAAAAAATTCTAATTCTCATGTTCATGTCAGGTAATGGAAGAAGCAACATCAGCACAATTGCTGGGGAGGGGTCCAGGGAACAGTATTCCCACAGATTCTGTGAAACTGCCATTGCCTGCACTCCACATGCAACATGCGTATCTGCACTCTATATGTAATAAAAATGCTATAAATAGTTCACTATTAAATTTGCAGGTATGTGCCAAATATGTTAGAAAGCTTTCCATCTCACATTACAGAAATGCTGAATTTGGAAAGGAACCTACAGACAGAAACCAGGTTTTAATTTAAAACATTATTAAATTAAAACACTTCTACTTAAAATTTTAATGGAATGGACCAATATATCACCCAGCTGATATTTTTCTTAATTCTTTAGCTCCTGTACAAAAGAACATTAACAGAATTATAAAATGTCATCCACATTTCACTTTGAGTAGAGAATGAATTTTTACTATCCTCCACTAAGTTTCTCCCAAGTTTTAAACCCCAGATCCAAACACGATTAATTAAAATACAATAAAAAAATGTCCTTCTGGGGAGAGGTCTTTTCTACTCTGTAAGGACAAGTCAATTCAAAAGGTTTGATTAAAAGACCTACCTACTGCCTCAAATGGACAGTTGGAAGATCATTGCTAAAGAGAGTCTTACACACAGGACAAACAAGTAGGTGGACAGCTGCTCCTCAAAAGAAGTGACAAAGCTGGACACAGAAGCAGGTTTTCTGACCTGCCAGCTAGTGAGACTTATCTGACAAGCTTGTGTCTTTCTATTATTTTATTGCAATATTGCTTACCAACACAATGATATCAAAGTGTCTCATCATGAGTGACATGGTGAGCTGAGAAGTTATTTAGATATTTATCTAATTTTCAAATAAATAAGACTGAGTTGCTTGCTAAGAGGAGTTGAGTGCCTCTGTATGACACACATCATATAGAACACACTTCTGAATCTTAAAAATTTGGGCAATAAATTTTGGCTCCCATAACTCTTTCCACTCTTCTGCTTTATTTATCTGTTCTCCTATCACAAGCTGCTTTCTATCCTTCTATCTGCTGGCAGACTGCCACATGCTCTCCACCGAGAGGTTATTATTCCATCCTCCTTGAACAATGAAAGTGCTTCCTGGGGTCCTCCTTTCATCTCATAAGGAAAAGAAAGGAGTGGGACAAGAACTGCTGTTGGAGTCAGTCTCTTCAGTACTGCATCACACAGCAGAGGCTTTCTCAGGAGAACCTGTAACTAAGTGGGCTGACTCTCTGGATGCTACACTATCCACGCCAGCAGCTTGGCAACAAATCTGTGATCTACACTTGGGAACCTCAGACACCGGTGGTTATGTAGAATTCCTGTAATAGCGTTGAGTCACAGTTCAAAGAGTAGCTAGCAATTCTGTACTATTATGGCCAAATTTCAGTTTTCAGTCTGCTGAATGTACTAAGTTCAGGTCATATTTTTCTGAACACTTTGCACCCACACTTAGCTGAACACACTTTTGCTTTTCATAAGGTTAGGCACACCACTATTATTACTGCTCCCTGTATACATAACCATGAGAGCTGAAAATTAGAGTATTCCTTTTTAATATGCACTTAATATGCAGCAAAGAAATGAAAGTGGTACTAATATCTTGTTAGTGTAAATCAATGGATAGAGCTTACATTGATAATATTTGTTTTATTTTATCTATTTTATTTTACCAGTTTTATGTAATCTTTTGAAAAACTAGTGTTTGATTGCATGTAAAATCAACTGATGAAGCCTCTGTTAATATTGATTTTGTTTTACTGTAACAGTTGGTTAGAGGTGTAGTATATCTCACTTATAACACCCCAAAAGATTCATAAGGCTCCTCTCTAGCATACTTATTCCACAGATGCCAGAAGTATATGCAGGAGTACAGCCACAGAAAGAAAATTTAATCTCTCTTTGTGTATCATCTCATGCAAACCTAATTGGACCCATCAGACAGTAAAAGAAACAGAGGTTACTCCTCTCCACATACTGATTTTGATCTGATTAGCAGAGCAAAAATAACATGGCTTTACAGGACACAGTGCATAAGAAACCAAGAGACTGATCTGTTCGCATACCTGTACTTTATTCACAGGAAAACTGTATACCATAGCTAGAACCAAGACAAAGGTACTTCTTGGGATATTGTTATTACCTAGCAACATGATCATACATAATTACTTTCTTCCTCAATCAACAGAACTATACAAAGTAGTTCTTATAAATCTTTAGTCAAGTGTAAAGAAGATACTACCCATAATTTATTACCCTTCCAATTTTACACAAATTTATGACAAAATTCAAAGCAGCACAAGAATTTAAATTCCTAGTGCAGCAAACATTTTGCAATAAATCACAGCCGCAGACTGATTGATTATTCAGTTCTCTTCTGTGGTTAATTGTAGGGCCATAAACTATTTCAGATTGGAAGGCTCCTTGGAAGATCATCTTACCCAGCCTTCACCTCTATGCAGGGTCATCTCTAAGAACAGATCAGTTTGCTTAGAGTTGTACTCAATTGGATATTGAAAAACCTCAAAAAATAAGATTGCATAAGCTCACAGAGCTTTTTCTCTTTCACCACTTTAGCATTGCTATTGTGGAGAAACACCTTTCCTTATACAGAGAAATATATCTCCTCCAGTTTGAATGTCAATGGATGGACTTAATGATCATCAAGGTCTCTTCCAACCTTAACAATGCTATGATTCTGTGACATACAGCCTGATACCTCCTTACAGGTATGGGAAGGTTGCTCTGAGGTCCTTCTGAAACCCACTACACTCCAGCTAGCTCAGGTCACTCAGTTTCTCCTTACAAGAGCTCCAGCTTCTTGGGCAGTCTGGAGACCCTCTGCTGAACTTGCTCCAGTATGTCATCCATGGGGAAGATGGGAGGTCTGGGAAATCACATCATGTGTGCATTTTAATGAAGTGGGTTGTGCTTCTGCTGAGAGCCCCCAATGCTACAGAGATCTATAAATTTTCCAGCAGCATCAAGGGTGAATATAATGTGTATATTATTAAAGATCACGCAACACATATGTGTATACACGTGCTTTGTATAGAGTAATTTAGGTTAACCAACAGATACAATTAATTTTAACTGTTTAAAAGATATAATGAATCGAAGATAGCTAAGGAATCCAGTTCCACTTGAACCTAAAGGCAACCCCATCTAGATGAGGCTCATCCAGCACCGTACTCAGCAACACTATCCCTTGATTTTGCTATTTCAGATGATAAAAGCAACTATTTCCCAGCTGTCAGCAGCCTTGCACTAATCTCTGTACATTGCTGTCCCGAGCTCAACAGCACCATGAAACATCCTGGAGCACCAGTACCCCTGAAGCATTTGTGCACCCGATTTGTTCCAGTTGCTGCCTTCTTGAAGACAGTGAACACAAAAATGTACCTGTGCCACTCACAGTTCACACAAGCCATCATTCCATATCCCAGTGACAGAGAAGCTTTATAGAAAAAACAAAGAAAGCTGTGCTTAAAAATTAAGATAATTTTAAAAATGACTAGCTTTGACCTTTTTTTTCTGTGCTGTTTCCTATTTAAGATCCAGTCACTGCAAATGCAGAGATCCAATGAATGCCAGAACAATGATAGAAGGAGGAATGTAATGAGCTAATTAGTGAAAATGGAGCAGACTAAATCAGCTACTCCTAGTATCCATCCAAGGGGGATGATTAGTGCTGTTAGTTCCAGTTAATTCCTGCCACTGTGGAATTTGGCCTTTAAGAAGAAAAAACATGAGGCACAACAATCATGCTTAGCTTACTTAGAAGTGCCTAACAAAATTGAATCACACACTAAGAAGTCTTGAAAGCCAGGAGGGAATGAAACAAATGAAAACAAAGCAAAATACATGAATGCAAAATTACTGTTTTCCAGAAAGAACGAGACTTTCCAGTTTACCTGCAGACACTTTAAAAAAAAAAAAAAAAAAAAAAAAAAAAAAAAAAAAAAAAAAAAAAAAAAAAAAAAAACCCCCGAAAACAGTTAAGTGACCTCTATGGGAAATCTTTGGGAATTTTGCTAGACATTCTTTATTATTTAAATAGTCCATCAATATGCTGTGATATCAAGTCATCATTTTAAGATACAAGAATGATATTTATCCCTATGCAACAAGCTAGCACAAAATCTACACACTGTTTTGGTGCTCCTAACTTCTACAGAATCCAGTTTTACTGTTAGGATTGTCATTTAGCATTTCTTTACAGCAAAGATCTGGGGAGAAATGTTACTTTAAGTAAAAGTTATCCAATTTTTTTGTTAAGCTAAGTATACCCTGCCCACTGAATTCCTTCTTGTAAAATAATATTAGAGAATAACACTGCAAAGTTATTAAGTTATGAAATATTGCAATTAAAAGCCCAGTTTAAAGTAAGGCAAAAATCAGATACAACTGTAATTTTGTGCTGCAGCTTTTAATAAACTTATTTGCAAGCATATGCTGATTTCTTCACAGATGTTCTGAGAGCTTATGATAAGAAACAAAAAATCTCAAGAAGCAAGAGAATTACAGCTTTGCTCTGTAATCCTGGTGCAAGTTGTGGACACTCTTCTGTTGTTTGTCAACGTTGTGGGGAAGACAACACTATTCACATTATTGCCAAAAGCACATTCCCAGCAACCACAAGGATAATCTCTCCTTATCCAGTGTAACATGAAGTTTCATTCATGGAAAGAAATAGTAAAAAGAGAGGAGACACTCCAATATTTAAGGATGTTTTAAGAGGGGAAAAATTTCATAATAAGCTTCTAACCCTGAATTTATTTTTTCCTCTCTTATGTAATCCTACCCTAGCTGCTATTACAATTTTTTTTTACCTCTTTTTGTTAAAAAGAAGGTCTCACCTCAGCTTACACTACAAGAATAGGTGATGAGCGTACAAAGAAGCAGACTAACAAGTCCGGAAGACATGACATTCAACTGTAAAAAGCAGGAGGTTTCTTAAGCCTGTAAGTGCACCCTTCACCTAATATTATTCCTCCTCTTTTCTTCCTCAAAACCTCCATAGGGAACCCAAAGAACATTAACATTCTTCACAAGTATTATTTTTTATGACAAGGTAGTTTTTTTTATATGCATTCATCTGACGTCAGTGTTTCAGATATTCCATCACAAATCAGACATTCCTGAATTATCAATATGAATTTTTCTCCTATTTTTGAAGATCCTTAGGCAATATTCTCTTTATCAGAGTAAAATGTGGATGCATCCTTTCTACGTGTTAATGCTCATGTTTTTTTCTCTATGCAGACCCAACGGTACACAGATGATGTTCAGTGTCCAATGTAACCAATCACAGGTAGCCCTGCACACAATTAATGAGGGTTTCTGAGTGGCTGGACTCTAATAACATTTCCAAGTCCTTTGTCATAATTAACTACATGTGTTACAGGCACATGGGTACAAAATGTGATTTGAGAACAGGCAGCTGTATCTAGGAATTAGTTCCTACTAGAGAGAGATATATTTAGCCATGAGATAAACTGATGGCAGTATTTGAAGCTGAATGATTTTAAATGTGGACCCCTCTTCAGGGGGTAAATAATATAGTCCTGTCTTTCAGTCTTTATTTGCCCAAGTTAACTATTTTGCAGTAGTCCTATTTGTGTGAGCAGGAATCACTCTCACAGAGGATGTAGAATTGAGATCTTAAGCTGAAAATTAAGATTTTTATTTGCAAGTGATTTCAATTCTGGAAGCTCCTGACAACAGGAAGGAGCACAAAGACAACTGACTTTCTTCTGAACACATCCTTGTGCATGGTAGAGGCAAGCATGCTATTTTCATGCACATAAGCAGCATACTGGTATGGAAGCCAAATCACAAAAATTACTTATGACTCCCCTCTTTGAAGAACCCAGAAGTAATTTTGAAAAGACATGGAAAAGTACAGATTTGTGCCAAAGCCTGTTAAGAGACTGAAAGAGACAAAACCAAAATGATTAGTATCACATGCAACTCATTTACTTCAGTCATATGCTGCAAAATCTTGGCTTGGGTTCAAGGGAAATGCCTGGCTTTTAGGAAATAAAGTATTTAAGATTTCTAATGCAGAACACTACAAAGGACAATTAAATTACAGTCCAGATAATTAACAGTAAGAGGAATGGCAGCAAGCATTACAGAGTGTTCTCTGACTAATATAAACAAATGAGAAAATGGATTAGTGAGCAGAACTCGCTACTGAGAAAACTAATTATGTATCTTTTTCCTAAGCTATGGTTATGAAGCACAGATTCCTGCCCCCATAAATAACAAGAGAAAACAAAGAAATTCTTGCCAGTTTGTTCTAAAGTTCTTTCATGATCTAATGTATTGCCCCAGGAGACCTTTCACTGCCTGGCCCATGTCCCATTGGGGTCTATGTTGTGCTTTTCCAAACACGAAAACATACACATTTGTAGAATATTTTGGGAAAAGAAGATAACTTTTAAAAGCATTATGATAAATGACCAATCAAAAATTCTAAGAGACTTAAAAAATCACACAAACTCCTCAACAAGTTGTTTATAAGGCACTGTGTCACTGATTATAAAGTACCTTTGCTTATGAAAAATCATGCCCAGAAATGCTTATGAAATATCAAATTTAAAGACATACAGCCTCTTTCTCCATAGGAAGCATTAATCACAAACAACACATGGTGGCATGGGCACTGGAATCAAGTGGACCCTCTGCAGATGGCACAAAGCTGAGTGGTGTTTTCGACACACCCGAAGGATAGGATGCCATCCAGAGGCACCTGCACAGGCTTGGTAGGAGGTTCCATGGGAATCTCATGAAGTTCAATAAGGCAAAATCCTTCACTGGACCAGGGCAATCCCAACAAATACAGGCTGGGCAGTGAATGGATTAAGAGCAGCCCTGAGGAGAAGGACTTGGGAGTGCTGGTGGATGGGAGGCTGAACATGAATGACCCAGCCATGGGCACTCACAGCCCAGAAAGTCAAATATGTCCTGGGCTGCATCCAAAGAAGTGTGGCCACCAGATCCCATCTGGGGCCACCAACATAAGAAAGATTTGTTGAAGGAAGTACAGATGAGGGAATCTCAGATTCCTCATACAGATATGGGGACTTGAGCACCTGTTTGTGAGGGAAGGCTGAGAGAGCTGGGGTTGTTCAGCCTGGAGAAACGAAGGCTTTGGGGTGACCTTATTGCACCTTCCATTAGCTAAAACGGAGTCTATAAGAAGGTTGCAAAGGAAGTGTTTACAAGGTCATGTAATGATAGGACAAGGGGGAAGGTTTTAAACTGAAAAAGAGCAGATTTAGATTAGATATATGAAAGAAATTCTTTACTTTGGAAAGAGGTTGGTGAGGTACTGGAACAGGCTGCCCAGAAAAAGCTGTGGACGCATCCCTGGAAGCGTTCAAAAAAAAACCAGGCTGGATGGAGCTTTGAGCAACCTGGCTTTATAGAAGGTGTCCCTCTCCATGGCAGAGATGTTGAAAGCAGATGATCTTTTAGGTCTGTTTAAGGTCTCCATAAAGATATCAGATCAAATAATCAATACATCTCTCTTTTTTTTTCCTAAAATGGATGCAAATATCTATACATACACAGTGTGACTAGGATTTATTGTTTCACTTGAATTTTCTGCATTGATGGTTATGCTTTTTCTCAAACAAATTCTGAAAAATTAACAAAACTAACAAAATTAATATATTCACATCTTTGAGCTCTAAACTTTCCTGATTGATACTTATTACCATCCATCTTAGTATTACCTCTGAAAAAAATCTTTTTATTTTTTTAAATAAGACAGTGAAATTTAGAATGTGAACAAAAGCACAACAATGTTCTAATTTAAAAAAAATGCCCTAATATTATTATTAACTATTGGCATCATCTCAGCAATGGCATCCAGCTAAAGGAGGCTTCTACATGCATAATCTGCCCAAAGTGCTCTGGTTGTCATGAATTTACAGCACAATGATTTTTACAAAAATTCTGAAATGCCACAACTAAACTGAAATTATTCTCTCATCCCTGGCTGTTTTTGTTATCAAAGGCCAGAGGTTTTTTTGTTGTTGTTGTTGTTTTGGTTTGGTTTGGTTTGGTTTTTTTTTT
>VWYO01027664.1:0-10537 GCA_013400275.1 Rhadina sibilatrix
TATATTATATTATATTATATACACTGATATATAATATATATATCTACATGATATATATGATACATACATATATATGATATATATAATATGATCTACATAAAACATCTGTTTTATAATAATTTACAGTATAGATGTACACAATAATTCCCATAATTAGTTGGTGCAAGGTGTTTGGTAGCATGAACTGCTCACGAACAACTGTCTTAGAGCCCCACTGTCCTTAGGGATAAATCAGACTCCACTGCCCTGTCTTCTTCCATGTCAGTTCATGCCTTGTGCAAGTGCCTGCATTCAGCTTCACTCAAGATGTAAAGTCTAAAACTTTTGTGGGCTGACATCCATGAATGACAATAGATCTTTAAAAGTTAAAATCTTTTAAAATCAGTGATCTTTCTAATACTTACAAAAATCTTATTGGCTAGGAACACTTCTGCTTGGATCCATCAAGCTGTCTGTCACTTTTTACAGGTGGGCTGTTAACTTCTTTTAGAAATTATGATGATTGTAAGGCACCCCAAAAGAAACTCCAAAACCCAAATGCGTGAATAAAAAGTGGCAGATGAATTTCAACAAAGATGAAATGTAAGATACTGCCTCTAGAGAAGAATGAGCTAGGTGTTGGCACTTTCGCTCAGGAATGAAATCTTGGGAGTAACCACTGAAAGGTCTCTGAAATCATTGGCTCTGTGCATAATGTCAGCTTAGAAATCTGGCTAGAAGCTGACTCAGTCAGTAACAGCAGAGAGAATGAGACACAGGCAATGTCATTTTACTGCTGCCTAAGACCTTGGCTCATCTGAATCTAGAGCACTGCATCTCAGGACAGGCACAGTAGAATTAGTAAAAGAGCAGAAGGTAAAGGAGACTGTGATAGATTCTTGCTTAAAAAAACCCAGATACTATACAAAATGTCATCCCATGGAGAGAAGGCTAGTGCATGCCTTCTGGCCTGTCACCTAAGAATAGCTCTATCACTATTACCAGCCTAATGTATTAGATTGTCCATCATCCTAACAACACTGGGAAAGCCAATCAATTCAGCAGCCTGTGAGTTCATAAGTTTTTTACCTCAGTACAAGTAATAGGTCATTCATGCATAGCTCTGACACTTACCAATTATCTCTACCAATTTTATATTAGCTAATTAAGTATAGAGATTCACATTTTATATCACTCTTTTATTTGCATGTTGTTTTTTTCAAACGCAGTTGCTTTAAAACAGTGACAAGATAAAAAAATAGGGTTTTTTTCAGACAAGCTTATAGTAAAAATATGTTTTCTCAAAATATAACTCATTTCATTGGGAAGAAACTCTTCCCTGTGAGAATGGTGAGGCACTGGCACAGGTTGCCCAGAGAGGCTGTGGATGTCTCATTCCTTCAAAAGTTCAAGGCAGGGTTAAATGGGACTTTGAGCAACCTGGTCTAGTGGAAGGGGATTGGAACTAGATGATTTTTATGGTCTCTTTCAGCTAAAACCATTCTACGGTTCCATAATGAATATTATAGTGATATTTTACAGACCACTTATGGTCATAAAGTCTGGTATGGCATGCTCAAGGCCAGCACAACCCAAAATGTTCTGACATTTGAAAATTGTTTTTAATACACATGAGGGTGGACCGGGGCTTTATTTGCCTGTTTATTATTAAGCTTTTACTAATCTTATCCCTACAATTTCTAAGCATTGTCAGAAGTACACTGAAGGATCACATTTTCTGCATCATAGGTTACAAAATCTTTAAAAGCATACATTAAATGTTAAGGACATGGAATAATATTTTCCAAAACCATTCTTTCACCATCCATTAGGAATGCTTATTTATAAATGAGAGGATAAGTACTGTATCTGAGAAATTTGTAGCTGGGATTTAAGTAACTGTGTATTGGTGCCCATGAATAGAGCATATTTATCACCTCCCTAGTTTGCTTCCATTCCTACATGGCATGTGTCTGAGCACTGTTTTATTAGGAATGCATGTGCTTTGCAATAGTTAACAAATAAACAAAAGGTGATGCATTAAAAATCTTATTCAGTTATTCCTTCACTGGTGCCTTTCTAACTTAGCATGTCATTGCTTCCTAAAACCAAAAATCCTCAAAATGCCATATCCAAATTCTATTAACCAGCAAAGACAAATATCAGTGCAGAAGGTTCTCTTTTTGGGTTAAGTTCAAAGTTTATCAGAATAATAGATTTTATTTCTTTGTCTACTGACTCTACTGAGCTTTGCATCAGATCTTTCTTTGTACTTTAGGCCAAAACTCTCAGATACTGAAATGCCTGTTTGCGTCTTAAAGAATTTAAATCCCAATGAAATTTTAAATGAAGTTTCTCCATTGCTAGTGATTATTTAGGGCTGCACCAGTATCCAAATCCTGAATCTTCATTTACAGATGAGCAACAGGTTGTTTAATAAAACTTCTTCCACCTCCAAGTGGACATCATGAAGGCCCTAAAACATAATCCTTAATTGGTTGAACAGTGTCTTGGTTTGAAAGACAGGTGTCTGCTGAGGAAGGCAGGAGCCTCCCTTTAATGAAAAATGTAAACCCTCTCCCTCCAAATTATTATAATCTTGAAATTAAGGGACTCTCAGGCAAAGATATGAGAATAGGAATAACAGTTCTTTACTAGTATGTATAAATAAATTTAAAAAAATCCACTACAACTTAATAGGAAAATGGAAAGTAAAATGCNGATACTTGTTTCGCTAGAAAAGTGTGATCATACAGATATGCTTGATATCTTATCACTCAAAAATTGTGCTTGTTTTTTGATTTTTGGTTTTGGGTTTTTGGTTTTGTTTGGTTTTTCTTTTTCTTTTTCTTTTTCTTTTTCTTTTTCTTTTTCTTTTTCTTTTTCTTTTTCTTTTTCTTTTTCTTTTTCTTTTTCTTTTTCTTTTTCTTTTTCTTTTTCTTTTTTTCTTTAAATTCCAGACAGTGCAGCTGAAGAAGCAGGGCTTCAAGTTGGGGATATTCTGATAGCAGTCAATGGAACTGATGTCACCAGCATGCCACATTCAGAAGCTGCCAATCTGGCAAGGAAAGGTAATTCTTAGATCAGTGTAAATGAAATTAATGGGTCAGGTTTCCTGTTCAATGCTTGAAATACATCCAGACAAACAGGGTGATGTATGCAATAGATATCTCAATTAATAGTTTAATGCATTACTATTTCATACAGTAGTATTGCTGAAGTCACTTTTTTATCTAGACCTTGTTTTCTAAACACTTTAGTCAATTATTTCCCAAAGAGCATGTGACAGTAATGATTTTAGAGCTCCTGTTATATAGAAAGTGACTCAGAAAGCCCTGAAAGTGACTGCAGAGACAAATACCTTATTTATACCTTATACTTCCTCAGAGAGAGACTTCACATCATCCTTCTGTTTCTCTGTTTCCAAGACCTGAAGTCTAATCAGGAGATCAGAGACTTTATTTCATGAGGCATCCTTTTGCACCAACACAGAAACAGATACATTAGTCATGTATGTTCTTCCCAGAATTGTGATGACTAAAACCCAAAGATAGCCACATTTGCGTGCTGAAAATTAATTTGCTGCTATTCCCTTATTTATCCCACATAAAGTTTTGACAAAGACTCATGGGAAATTCAATAAATTAAAATAGTTTTACAAGACAGTGACAAATTTAACTTGACACATACCATGTTTAATTATAGAGGTGCCATTCACACTATTGTATTTAAGAGAATGTTGAGTGTTTTAGCAGATAAATCTCTGATTACTGTTATTTATAACTCCTCAGAAAACACCCCCTGGGTTAAATCTTGGCACACCTGACCGCATTCCCAAAGATGTGTCCCCCCAAAAGAAACCCAGCAAATGTTTTTCACATGAAAGTGTGTCATAATCACATTTCTCAATCTACCTTCAGGCATTACCATCTGTTCTTTAGTATTAATACAATCAGAATTTCAAGCCTTTAGGATCAAAATCATAGATGTATTGATACTGTTAGCAAATATTGTGATGTTGCATCTCATTGATGATGAAGATAACGTTTTTTTTTTAATCTTGCATTCTATCATCTCTTCTGAGTGCTTACCTTTTGCAAATGATAAGTAGATGCTTTAGTACAGGTTAGCTTCCAACAGCCAGCCTCCTCAGTGAATGGCGCAGAAAAGGTTAGAATACTCCAAGGCATGTAAAATAAAGAGTTCTCAAGAGCACATGTAAGATGACAGAGACTGAAGGTGCCCCTAAGAGCATTCTCAGCAATTTTTGGTTAAACCTCAAGTTATCTACACCCATTTGAGCAATGAAATTCAGTTACTTCTCCTAACTGATAAAATAGACAAGTACCAAAGATGCTGCTTGCAAAGATAGGTCACAAAAAATTTTAGAGGTGTCTTCAGATAGCTGGCTCCGTTACTAGTTCTCAACAAAATTTTTTGTTGAGAATTTGTGTCAAAAGAAGACCAAATAACACTTGACTTCATATGCTTCCTTGGCTGCTCTGCTCCTTGCAGCTTTTAGAAGCTACATTGGGAGGACATGGGCATGGTATGGAATACCACCTTCCTGCTCCTTACCCTACATGAGTATTCAGAAATATTGACACATTTATTGTTTTGAATTATGTTTTCACATGTAATATTTTAGGTCCTGATATCCTGACTATGATAGTGGGATCGGACATCAGCCGTTACCCCAACACCCCCAAACCTACCTGCCGAGGATACCTGCACAAACGAACACAATCAGCAATACTGAAGGGCTGGAGAAAGAGGTGGTTTGTACTGAAACATAATGGTTACCTACACTATTACAAACACAAGAAGGTAAGGAGAGTGGCTGGTGAGGAATCAAACTGTGTCCTGAATTATGAAGTGCTGCAGTTCTGTACTCAAATTTACAGATCATTATCTTGATTTATGGTATTTACAGCATAACATCAATGCTACAAGGTTTTGCGTGAGGTGTATAAAGGAGGCTTGTTGTGTGCTCTTCTACAGTTCTCTGTCCATCTGACATTTCCAGCAGAATAGTTGGTAGTCTTGTTTCTCTGCATTTGTCATGGTACACACATGAGCCACCTAATCAGGAATATGCTGCAGAACCACTGGGTATGCAACAAAAGAGTCTGGCCAGTGCTTTATTTCAGCACTAGCTATTTTTGTTCCAGAACAAAACCAAGTAAAAAACTTAACACTAAAAAGATACAAACATGTAGGAACAGTCTTTTGGAGAGATTTTATTTTTATCATAACCAGATCCATCCTCAAACTCCTGAAACGTAAAAATGGGTATCTCATTATACTTTTAAATACTTCCCAGTTTTTGATCAATTAACTATCACAAAGGCAGATTGTTAGATTATTGGAGTGAAGATTAGAAGGTGCCCCATAATCTTACATTCACCAAGATTTAATTACTTCTTTCTTGGTTTCTTTTAATTCATTCATTTCTCAACTATCTTACTTGTTGCACTAAGAAAATAAGTATTTCCATCATGCAAATCATTTGCTTTTTCTTAAAAATAGTAAATAAATTTAAAGCATTGCATAAATATTTTATAGCAATAGCTAACTACTGCTTATTTTCTTGCATTATCCAAGACTAGTGCCCTTCAATTACTTTTTAAATTACTTCGTGTGGTTTTTTCGCTCTCTGTCTCTGGCCTCCAAAGAATACACTGAAATATTGAGGTGCTGAAATATTTTAGAATACACTGAAATATTTTAGTAGATGAAAACACAAGGATTTTCTTCACTGCCTTGTGCTAACAGAGTACTCTGAAAAGTCATTTAGTAAGAGAGAGAGAAAGATACTTAAAACAAGTGCAGTTCTTCACTACTGAGAGACCTAAGGCCCAAATGAAATAAGTAGGATCTCAAGTGTATTCATTGGCACTTATTTCTTTTGGTATGATTTCTCTCAGGATGTAAAAAGAGGACTGGTCTTTCCACTTTTCTTTCTAAGGTAATTACAAATAATGTTTTTTATTTAACACAGCTTTTATTTATATGCCAGCTGCAAGGCTAAATTGGCAAATTATGTCCAGGCCTTGCTTGACTCTGGAGGAAAAATTTTTTTTTCATTTACTGTATATAAGAAATTTTTTGAAACAGTTAACTGAAGGCAAGAATAATAATAATTCAGGAAGAAAAAAAAAATCAGGATAAGCTGCACTATCCAGCAAAACAGCCAGGTTAATAAATTTACTCAAATTCATTCTGTTGTTAAGAACATCAACTCACATTGGTATATTTCCAGTGACTTTCCAGCAAGGCCATGCCTGAGTTCCAGTTGTGTAAGAAAACTAGGCTTTTTATTTAAGCCTTAAATATAGTGTATAATGTTTCATAATGGAGAAAGGAAAGGATGATTTATCTCTGTTTTAGTCCATATCAACAAACGCAGAGAGCTAGATTTCCTCATCATTGCAATCTACAACCAGAAATTATCCATCTTGATTTTTTCTCTTCCCACCTACCTTAAAAGAAGATTTCTAAAGATTTTTACATTTAACTCTCCCTTGTATTTGCTGCTCTTTTTAAGACTCATCTCTAGCCAATTGCACAGTGGTGAAGTGATAGCTGTTGCAAAATATTCAGTCATGCAAGGTTACTTTCTTTTCCCTCAGATACCGCCAACAGATGTCCTTGGCTCTACAGTCATATAAGTAGCTAAAACATATTTTTCACCTCAGTAGTTGTATCTGTGATTGCCACCTCAGAGCAGAGATATTTTTGTGTTAGAGCCTTGGTTTTGATAAATTACTGAGATCAGCAGAGATAAATTATTTATAAATACTTTTGCCTACACTTGGCAACCATGAAGTTCCACTGTATATTCTACAGATCTGCGTCTTCTCAAACATGCTATTTTCTTTATTTTTCAACATGCCCAGTTTTTCTCTTAAAGGAAAGATATCTGTAAATTATGAGGAGACAAACATGAATGTACACTTCAATCCTACCCTAAGGCAAGTATAAGCACAGAAGTTTCTTGTGCTTGAATTTAACACATTTTTTCAGGGAAAGCAGAAAACACATCAAGGTAGTCACACACAGATTGTTTCTTTTACAGGTAGCAATGTTTGCTGCTCTGAAAGTACCATTTGCTACTCATCACAGTAAAGAGGCTGCAAAGTCACCACAAAATGTTTGTGGTGAAGACTTCAGTATAGGACAAATAAGTCTTAATCAACTTTACATGAGACCAATAAGATAGAAAAAGCAATCTACCTCACAGCAGCAGAGCATCACTTCAACATGCTCTTCAACATCTCTGAGCTGTCATCAGCAAGTTGCTTTTAGAACATGACAGCTAACTTGAAAATCCTAAAATATGTTGCAGTCTTCAGGATAAAAAAATACTGGTCTTGTGATTTCATTAAAGAAAAGGAATATGATTTCCAGGGCCCAGGAACAAAGGCCTGTTAAGAGTTTAAAGACTGGAGCATGCATTCATTTATCATGGGGATATACCTGCTAGAGTACTACCAATATTCAAGGCTTAATAGGAAAACACAAAGATTAAGAAAGCATTATAGTCAAAAACTTTTTTGCAAAATTCCTCATTACAAATATCCATTCAATAAGTTTATTACTGGCTTTTTCAAAGCCACTAAAAGGGCCAGTGAAGGCCAGAACTTCCTATTTTCCATTCATCATTGCTTTCTTGCTAAGACTGGATAAATAAAAAACATGTATAACAAGCTCCTCTCTGGTTTGTATCTTGCAGTGTTTCTAAGAATTATTTCTAACCCCTTGGACATAAATAGACCCTGGTAAAGAGGATAGAGAGACAGATGACTAATCTAGCACCTGAAAGGAGATTAAGAAATAAATATCATTGTGGTTATCATCTAGGAGAAACCCTAAAGAGGCCTTTCTCCAACAGGAAAGTGTTATCAATGTATCTCCATGGCAGACTTCCTTTCCTGAAATCAGAGATTGATTAATTCTAGTTAAACCAGCTCCAGCGGGTCCTTGTATTACTTTTGTCATTTATTGCATTTCACTGTCCAATTTCCTCAGACTAAGACTATCTCAAAGCTGAGGGGAGGGCAGTAAGAGCATAGACATGCATTTCTTCTCATCCAAAACAATTAGACCCCAACCTGGTAAATAGCCATTACATCACTTAAATCATTAGATGTTAGGCCATATCCCTGTTTCCATTACAGTAGAAGAGAGAAAGAAAAATGCTTTTAAATTATTTTCATTTCAGTGGTATATAGAGTCCAATTATTACGAAGAAAGAATTCCCCTGCCTGTCATGTGCAGAGCCCTCACAGCATTTCAATCTATGACAAATATTCAATCCTTTGTTCTCTTGAACAAGCCTGTGCATTGCTAAGTCTAATCACTTTATATAAAGGGATAAGCTAGAAATAGATTTAGGTCTGAGCCATTGCTCATAGAGATATCATTTCTATTTGTTCTTCATTCTTGTTTGGAGCTGTATCACCATAGTCTAGAAACTGCTAAAAAAGACAGAGCCTGTGTATAATCTGATTTCTTTACATTTCCCATGGCTTCAGAATATATTTTTCACTTTACATTTAAGAACCTGCTCAATCCACCATCTCCAATACATCCCCTGTATTATTTCTATTGAGAAATTAGACATCGTGCTGGCTGATGACCTGTATGTTAATTTTGGCCTAAGAGATTGCATACCCTGACCCAGAGAAAGTCGTATACAGATCCATTATTTGATCTGATTCAAGCTGTTCAAAATTTTTACTCAGTCAATAGTTCCTCCTGTGAGACTTGGTCCCGCAAAATGTTCATTACCTTTTGTGCAATTAATTGCAGCAAATTACTCAAATTACTCAACCTCAAGAAAAGAACTGGACCAACTGGGATGTGAGGATTAATCATTCCATGAGACTGTTTGATTGTACTTCATCTGGCAGCCAGTACTGTTTGGTGTAGGATAATTAGGTTCTTCAAATCAGAGAAGCTTTTATATCTTTTTCCCATATTGTTTTGTTCTTCAGTATGTTTCTACTCTCTCTCTAGTTTATGTATAAATTATTTAAAGAAAAAAAAAAAAAAGTGAAAAAATAAGTAAATTCATCTCTATTGGCAAAAAATGCCATATGAATTGTTCTGGAGTCTAGAGTTCCCTGTTCACTGACATACACAAGCCCTTTCCTTAAGGGCAAAGGAAATAGATGTAAGGAAAAAAGATATAAAAAGCTTTAGTTGCTTCTCTGCATTGATATGCCCAGCTCAAAGAAGGAATAAATGTAAAAAGGCTTTAGCTGCAATTTCCTTCAAGAACCGAAAAATGAGCCTACCACAAAATACAGTGATTAGAAAAAAAGACAGCGGGAGAAGAATTTAGTGATATACTAAGCAAGCAGCGCCAGACCTCAAGGAGAATCTGGTCAGAGAAAATCAGAAAATTAATAGATGGTGAAAATGCCATGGAGGGTTGTGGACACATCAGCTGTCACGGAGAAATCTAGGCAAATGAGAAATTAGCAAAAAGAAAAAAACCTTCAATTTTCTGTCTCAATTAAGACATGTCTGTTTTAAGAACAGTGGGGCACATCCAGGAAGATATTTTTGAAAGACAGTCAAAAATTTGGTCATGCCACTACTGACCTGAAACCAATCTGAACCAGTGACCTCAGGGCAACTGCCTCACAGTTCCTTCTGCCAGTCTCCCAAGCTAGCCATACTTCCATTTCTGCTTTCTAGCACTGCTCAGTTTTCACAGCTTTTAGTTTCCTTCTAGGGTTTGATATTGTTTTTTGTAAAGTTACTTTCATTCCCTCTTACTAGTAGGTGGAGACTCTTTTGTGTCTTACTTTCAAGTTCATTTCATAGTTATTCCCATTGTTACTTTTTTTTACTGCTAATAGCATGAAATATGCATATATTTCCTCAATTGGTTCTTAATGATGTATGAAGAAACTTAATTTGTATAGCAAATATAACTATGCTTGAACAAAATTTGAATACAGTGAATCACTCAGGAAAGTGAATGGCATTACTGGAATTCTGGAATTACTTGTACCAAATTAAATAGGGTTGCATGTACTACCTTTATGAGCACTACCTTAATATAGGAAGGAGAGATCTAATTTTCTGTTTTTATTTATTTCTGATTTCAGATTCTCATCATTATACACTGTTTAATACTCTAAATTTTTTTTTTTTTTTTGCAGAAACATTTAACTTAATACTCAGATCATTTTAGCAAAACCAGCAGTATAGGAATGGTTACTTCAGATGTTTCTCCTGTTCATAGAATAGAATTTACTGAAAAAGCACCTGCTTCCTACATTCTACCTAGAGAACTTCATCCATGTTTGATAGTGAAGACTGCCTAGCATTCATGAAGTAGATGATCACAACCTTGAGGAAAGATTTATTTTTTTTTTTTAATATATCTTTGGAACTTTTTGTAGCAAAGGGATATTTTCCAAAGGAATTATGTCTTATTCATGAAAGCCACTCGAGTGGAAAAACACCCCTTACAAATGTGCAGATATGGCACATAGGCCATGGTGATAACAGTGAACAAGGTAGTGCTGGGCATATAGTT
>VWYO01027664.1:10561-56457 GCA_013400275.1 Rhadina sibilatrix
TAGTTTGACATGAACATTATGGATCATTTCCAACTTGGATCATTTCCAACCTTAACACTTCTTTGATTCTCTGGTCTGGATTATGAGAATTAAGGGAGTACAGCTCTCTATCTTTAGTGAAGGGCAATTGGTCTCCCTTTAAATGCCTCCAATCCATCTTATTCCCTTCCTAGATGTCTTTGAAACACAGTGAGCATAAATAATTCTTGCTGCCACAAAGCCTCTATTTACATTCATTCTAGAAACCACAAAAAGTGTTTACAAAACAAGTTTATAGGGATGTGCAGTAATAGTAGTCAGTCATTTCAGTATCTAAAGTGACCATTGCCTCAGGATCATGGACAGGATCCTATTGAATAATACCTCCTTGCCACACTGCTGGCCATGCTTTGCTCTAGGAATGGGATTTGGACCTGAATATGTTTTGATTATGCTGTCTTTGCAATGTTATTTCATGTCTGAAGGCATTATAAGTAAAGTAGTCGCATAGCACTGACAGTTTGCAGGATTGCCTTCATCTTCTTCAGTTTTACATTGAAAAACTTTAGTTTGGCATTAGAAAAAAATAGGAAGACAAGAAAGTGTAAAAATTGAAGAAATTTATTAATGAATATTTATTTACATTGTTGTCATTATTAGGGACTATTTTGTTCCTACACAAGAATTATGTATAACAAAGAAATAATTACATGTGCCAGTGAGAATACAATCAAGTATTTAACTATTTAATTCCCACAAGTGCATTTTTTTTTTTCATGGAAGGCTCTATATGTGGGGTTTTTAGGCTAAGAAGAAATTCCATGAGGCAATTACAGTTCAGCTGCTACTGACAAAATTTAATTAATTCCCAACAGTCAACCAGTTTTATTCTATGAGACTCCACCATCTATGTGTTTTGCAAACTGCACTCATGCTTTTCAGATGCCCCAGCATTAACTTTCTTTTTTTATTTTATTCTCACCAAATTTGATGTAATTGTTAGAGCTCCAGTCACAGATCTTCAAGGAAAAAGGGCTGAGAATATTTCTTAAAACACAGCTAGAGTTTGCTGTCCAGATATGTGCACCATTGTTTTGAGTTAGATATGTGTTTAAGGGGAGCTGGGCTGGGAAAGTGTGGGGTTAAACTGCTTCACCTACTCATGTGCATAAAGGAGCTTAATGACTCTGTATTACTAGCCACAGGGAAAGACATTGGCAGTGCCCTTTAGTCTCAAAGAGATCTAACATAATCAGAAACAAGCAAAAAGGCTTTGAAGTGCTCTCCATTGAAGGTTGTCTGAATTGTGTAAATATCATTATGTTCATAATGATATTTACAGCAACTTTGCAAAGGTACTCAAATTATGCTCAATATTTTCAAATGTAAGTCTTTTTTACTTGTATCTACACATATAAGGTGATGGTTCCAGCATCAACTAAACTACAAGTGTTGCATTGATTATCAGAGGGACTCAGGATCCTAAATTCTTCAGTGCACTTTGAAAATCCTGGTATCATTCAATTGCACCCTCAATGTCTGGAATATCTGCTCATACCTAGAAAGGTTTTTTTTGCATGCAGATATGGCTTCTGATGAACCAAAAACAATTAAAAGAGCAAAAACAGAGATGTGAGTTCAGAGGGTGTTTGATTAGTTTGTCTCTCACAGGGATCAGTTTCATATTAGTTCTGAACTTTGGACGCTCTTTCTTTCTGATTGCAGGATGAAGGGAAATGTAGACCCCTGGAAGTAACAAAGCTGGAAGGAGCAGAAATTGGTGTTGACACCAGTCTGGGTAAACCCTTTGTTTTTAAATGTATACCTCAAGCTGGAAACAGGATTTTCTACTTCTGTGCAACTTCCAACCAAGAAATGAAGAGGTAAGTGATCTTTCATTTTAACAGCATGTTTTGTTATTCCAGTGTGGGAAGATGGAGGCTGAATATTTGGAAGATGCTCACAATACCTACCTTGCTCTTTAGGGAAAAAATTTAAAAATCTATCAGTGACTTAAGGGAAAATAATGTTTCCATTTCTCAATTGCAGAAGCTTCAAAAATTATTTTTCAGTTTCATAGCTTTTTTTCTTTAAATTATATCTTCAATGTTCATGTTTTGTTACCTCCCTGAATTCTTGATTTATCCTGAGAACAAAAACTTCACCCCTATTCTCTTGCCTTCTCTCCCATTGTTACATCAAATAGAAGTGTAAGTTTTCCTGTGGATGTAAACTTGCTTATCAAGTCTCTCTTCTGTCCAACAAGGACACTACTAGTAATAAATGCAATCCCATCTTCATCTCCTTTTTAGTCATTCTGTCACATTTTCATTTTAGTATTTTAAAATGCAAATATGCCACAAAAGCATGCTGGTTCAGATAAGAGGCAATGTCTTTAGGTTTGACACAGAGTTAGAATTTAAGAATACTGTTTTTCATTTCCCAAAGACAACAGCTGACTAAACTAAAAGAGACTAAAATCACCCGTAATACGAGCAATGGAGTAATAACTTTCAAAAACTAGTGAAGTCAAGTTATATTTTCCTCTTTGTTTTATTGTGAATTGTCAGAAAAATAAAGCTGTGAATTAAGTTGACAGTTTGGTATTCATACACCCATTTTTTATATCATTACTACTTAACATAACCCACCGTTGTAATAGCAGAGCATTTTGCATTTCCAAATTTTATATCATCCATAACACAACAGAATAACTTTGCCAACAAATGGTTTGCTTTATTCTGTAATTTCCAGTTTAAGGGCTTTTTTGTTTCCCACTAATTCATTATCTGCATTATGACGAAGACGAGGAGAGTAATCAATTAGCCTGACAAGCTGAACTATTTTTTGAACTATATATTTTAATATATGGATTCCCTTGTCTGCAAAATTGCCTTTATTTATTACAATGTGTTATACAGCAAGCTTTGAGAGTTATATTTTTGAAAGTCAGCAATGTTTATTTAGTTTAAATTCACTACTTTTCTTGCTTAAAACCTTGAATATGTCCTGAAAATCATGCAATCCTTAAGATGCTGCATATGTCAGCAGGAATTAGAGGAGGCAGTGAAGCATATAAATTCTGATCTACCAAATTAATCTATTCTCACTTTTTGTCATATTATAGGTGGCTGGAGGCTATGGATAAAGCAGTGCATCCCATCCATCAGGTAATGCTGTATTTATGTGAGAAGCATGTGTACAGCAGATTGTGCAGAAGGCTGAGAGAGAGTGGCTGTGTTTGTACATGGTCAGGTGCAGACAGCAACATGGAAGCTGCACCCTTTTGTTCTACTGGGCTGTGAATCCAAATCTAAGAAGCATACACAGAATTATGACTCAGTTTATATGCTTATATGCTGCCATATGGTGGAATTAATCAAAATGCTCCTCTCCAGATATCAGCAGCTTTAGGCTGGTTTGGAAACATAACATGAAATTCGTGTAGCAGGCAGAAAGCAAGGGTAGAGATGACTCTCACAAGTATGTGTAAGCCTTAGGTAATACTGTTTGGGGTAAAAGAAGAGAAGGGCCATATCTTCCTAAGTATTTCCCACAATTCTGCCTTGATGGCAGGCAACCCACTTTTTCTAACAGAATACTGGAATATTGAGTGGTGATGAGGCATGATTGCTGAGTTCTTATTTTCTGTGTTTTCAGAGATAAAGAGAAGTATGTTGATAAAAATTGATTAATCCATCACTTTACACTGTTACGCTCTCTGCTGGCTCCTTCGGCTGGGAAAAATGCAGCCATAATTGATCTTGAGCTTCTACTCAGAGACCTTACCCAGCCCAGCATAATTCAGTATCAATAGTCTCTGGCTAACCCCTGAATTGTGAATGGAAAAGCTAATTTTAGTATTTCCAGACTTGGAACTATAGAGGTCAAAGACATTTTAGTCTGCCCTTTCCTGGCCGCACAAGTCCTATTCTTTCCTGCTATATACAGACCATCTTTATAAAAATATGAAAATTGCAAGATGCCAATTAAAAACCTATTAAAAACCTGCATTAATGAGTTAAAAAAAAAAAAAAAAAAAAAAGATGATACGAGTGATTCCTTTAGCACTGTTTAGTGACAGGTTTAAAATCAGTGAAAGGTTTTTCTTGTTGCTTTAATACCTCTTGCACTGTACTGAAGTACAATGATCAAACACATAATTCTTTTGGCTTTAGCTTTCAGATGAGTTTGTAAGTGCAACACCAAACTTGTTTCCAAGTGTATTCTTCCTGAGCATTTCTCAAAAGAGTATGAAGGAACCCACACACTTCAAAACAGCAAAAATAAATCAAACAATTGAAATTGTGTATCCTAACCTATATACAGTATTATATACAGATTATATACAGTAAAGTCTACTGAAGTCAAGCAACCAACAAGGCAATTAACAAAACAAAACAAAACAAAACAAAACAAAACAACAATAACAAAAAAGCACAAACAAACAAAAACAAACAAACATTTAAAAAAAAACCACCTTCATACAGCTGTGAAGTAATCATACAAAACATGTACTGAAAAATCAAATAGATGTAGAATAGACAAATCATTAAGAAGAGAGTAATCATTTGGATATTTTCTATCACATATACATTTATGTAATTTCATTTTCAGCACTGAATTTCGTTGTGACTTAACCTCAGTAGCAGCCCAGTCCCACGCAGCTGCTCACTCACTAACTCCTAGTGTGAGGGGGGAAGATAATCAGAAGACAAAACTGAGGAGACTAGTGGGTTGAGATAAAGATATTTTAATAGGTAAAGCAAAACCCACACAGAGGAAGAGCAAAACAAGGGATTCATTCACCCCTTCCCATGGCTGGGCAGGTGTTCAGCCACCCCCAGGAGAGCAGAGCCCCATCATATGTAATGGGTACTCAGAAAGAGAAACACAATCTCTCCAAACTTTCCCCCACTTCCTTCTTCTTCCGCAAGTTTCATGCGCTGAATATATTGTACCATCTGAGATATCCTTGTGGCCAGTTAGGGTCACTGTCCTGGCTGAGTTCCCTTCCAACTTCTTGTGCATCTCCAGCCTCCTCCCTGGTGGGGTGAAGAGCAGAAAGCCTTTGGTTCAGTTCAAGCCCTCCTCAGCAATAACTAAAACCTCCCTGTGTTTTCAATACTGTTTTCGGCACAAAACCCAAACACAGCCCCATACTAGCTACTATGAAGATAATTAACCCTATTCTAGCCAAAGCCAGCACAACTTTTCAAAAGATTTTCACAAAAGCTAATTTCTTGGCAGAAGACTAGATATTGTGTCTTTTCATACCAGCATGTCCTCCTTAATTTTTTACCAGAACATTTCATTACATGCTTACTTTACAGAACCATGTGTGGGTAGATGTCACACTGCATAACACTACACTCCCACCATTGGCTATCAAGAACCCTGAGTGCCTGGGGCTTCTCCACCAGCTGGACAGAAGCAAAGATGTCTGGATTCAGCACTACTGCATTCTGAAGGATGGCTGTTTGTACTTTTATGCCACTCTCCGATCTACACCTGCCCAAGGTAGGGATGACTGCTAGATTTTAATTTATTATTGAAGTAGAAATGTTTCACTGCAGTTTCCAAGTAGAACTTTTACCATTAATGAGAGTTTCTTATCAGGAAGTTCATGCTGTTTCATGAAGGTGAATGAAGGAAATCCAGAGTCAGTCTCTATTTATTCACCTGCCACCCCATTCCTGACCCTAGTATTTTTTCCTTTTCCTCCCACATTTTTATTCTTTCTTTCTGAAATGGACTTATTCTTCACACATTACTTCAGGAGCAGTTATCTGAAACAAGATGAACCCTTTCTATAGCACTTCCTGATAGGTTGAGGCAGTCCCACTGATGGCAGTCTCCTGAAAGCTGTCAAATCCTGCATGTTAGGAAGCATCTGCAGATGTCGTCATGTCATGTCATGTCATGTCATGTCATGTCATGTCATGTCATGTCATGTCGTGCTGAAACTACCAGGTTTTCACGTGGCCTTGTTAAAGCTATTCCACCCCTCAATATGCAGAACTTTCCTACCTCTGGAGAGCCTGCTGGTCCAGGATGTGGCCACAGTCATTTTTGGCTAAAGCTTCCATCTAAGAGGGCTCCCCACAACAGGAGAGGGTGGCTGCCCACTCCCAAAGCAGCAAAATGATGCTACTGAGATCAGAGGCAGAGCAGTGAGCAGAGGTCAGTTCACACACAAGGACCTTCAACATGCCTTCTCCCTGTGCTAAGGAAGCTGGCAGTCAGAAGAACCAGAAAGAAAACACTTTTCTTTTTGCTTGCTAGCCAGACTTCAGATCAAAAGGGAAAAAAGTTTCTTAGGACTTACACTATTATGATCAGGCAGAAGGTGCTCCAGTTTATATTATTTGCATAACACTCTTCATCTGCCAAAGGCTATACTTATGAAATGACCAGGGATTGCCTCTTTACATGAAACCAAAGCTAAGGTTTGTGCAGAGAAAAGCAATGAATTAACAGAAGGCCAGAAATTAAGTTTTATGCATTTATGACCCTAAAGCCTATGCTCCTACTGCCAAATATTTTCTTTTGGTGTTTAAATATCCTACTACATAAAAATTCTTCTATATGCTAGTGGTTTTTTCTTGTTATTGCATTTTTTTCCATTTTCAGCACATATTCTCTATCGTTCTCAATGCTAGAACATTCATTTGGTTCTGTTGTGCCTAAATGTGAGACTGCCTAGAAATAAAGACTCTGTTCTGCAGATCTTTCTGACTATTCACCATATATGTATGAAGTGAATTTACACCTTAACTTGCACTGAAGTAAAGTCTGGAAGGAAAAAAGAACAAACCAAAAAACAGTTAAAATGAAAATGTCCAGAAGATCAAGTTCTGTTTAATGTCTCTCCTTCACAGCTGGCTAATGTGGCCTGCAATGACATCTCAGTTACTAATGGCAGCAGGAGTAACCAAACCTGATTTTAGGATTTTTTTTTTGATGTTGAAATTCATATCCCTTTAGTTTTAAGGAAAGTAAAATATCAGCAACAAGAGCCCTCCTTCTAAAGAACTTTACAGTGGGTTGAGGCAGCCTCATTAATGGCAGTGAAAAGCTAGGAAAATATTTTGCAATGACTTGTTTAATGAAAAGCTAGATAAATCTTTATTTCTCATCATTTGAAATATAGGAAGCCTGTTTAACAATTGTTTTGAAATCAATTTTCATAAAAGAAAAAGAAACAGAACTTTTTAAACGTAAGGTCTGTAAAACTCTATGAGCAATCTGAAAATCCAGTTTGCCAAATTTGTTGGTATGCTTGTAATTGAAAGTACTTCTATAAATGGTATCTGCAATATACATAATGCTTGCTATTTTATTCTATCCAGGAGGCCTTTACCTGCAGGGCTATACTGTGAGTGAACAGTCCCTGGGCTCCAAGAGATCTGTAATTGAACTCAAACCTCCGTCTGAAGAATTTAAAACTTTTTACTTATGTGCAGAGAATGTAAATGAAAACAAAAGGTAAACCAAACTTTTTTTTCCTTTTCTTTTCTTTTGGTCTTTTTTCCCCAGTTTATTTACCAGACTGTAGGAGATCAGGAGCTCTGTAGCTTGGGAAGGTCTAGTAACAACAATGCAGTCTGTTTTCACTTTTCCTAGTATATTTCCTTTAGCAAGAGCCTTAGTCTAACTGCAGTAAAACATATCCTGAAACATGTGAGTCATCAGTTCTGTTCTTTTCAATGCTGGAACAACAGTAAGTCTGGCTTGCAGAGGTTTGGAAGTAAACCTGGATAAGGTGCCTTGCATAATTATGTGTGGGTGATTATACTGAACACAAAAGTTATGGCACTTCTCATTAGTGAGAATGGCGTGTATATCCTCCTCATTCCCAAGAATTATTGACTTCTGTCAATGACCATTAGACTTGAATTAATTTAAGCAAATTGGACAATGGAAACACATTCTGAAGATAAATTCCCTCACCATAATCCAGTCAAATTCCACATCTGTCAGTGGGAGGTTTTACCCAAAGCCTATTAATTGCACTACCTGGGCTTTAATTTAATGAACAAAAGACAAAGCTTTTCAGTATGTTGGAAAATTGCTGTTAAGCTGTGTTGTTTTTGTAGCCAACACCTCCACCCTCTGCATCTCTCCAATCCACTGATTATGAGTACAGATAGTAAAAGAGTTGAACAAACCCTGTTTATTAAAGGTGTGTTTCAAAGGACAGAGAAATGTATAAATAACATTTGATCAGGGACAATTGTTGATCTTTCATTTCTTCTAGGTGGATTACAGCTTTGAAAGCCTCAATTAATAAATGGTTACCCCTACATCAGGCAATCCAAGATTTCATGAACAGACCACTGGAGGAGACAAGGATGTGAGAAGAAAGCTCAGTTTTTCACCAGTTTCTGTTTTGCATTTAAAATTCCATGGTATATCTTATGAGTCATTTCAAGAGATAATCTAGCAGCAGCAAATCTTTATCGTTGCTATACATTCAGAACTTTTGTAAGCATTATTAAATAAATGCAAAGCAATTTTGCCTTCTTTGTCACTGTATTTTGTGTTCCTACTTCAACTCATACCACACAGAGAGTCTGCTTTACAGCTGTGACCTGACATACATTTTAGATACATTTTGTACTCCCTGCTAGGGGCTTCTTGTGGGTTTGTTGGGCTTTTTGGGTTTTGGGGTATTTTTTGCAAACACAGTATTTGCAAAGTGTTCTCTTTTTTCATCCAGATGATTCATATGTGGGTTTGCCTATAAGTTTCTAGGTGTTGTGGTGCTTAAGATTGAGACAAGCTGGGTTTACTGAATGATCAGCAGCTACATACTATTACGTGGAATATATCTGTAGTTTTTTGGGGGGGGTTTTGCTGTTGTTGGGCTACTGTACATTCTATCTTCAGTTTTAATTGTATGATGACTTTGATTTGGTCATCTGCCATTACATCACAGCACATTTGTGAACAGAAATCAATTCAAGAATCAAAGGATGCTGTTTCCGCCAAAGTTAGCTGTAAGAGACAGCAGTATAAAACTACATCAGGGATATCAGGATTGGACATCTGTGGTTACTACAGCTGGTCATATACACAGTATTTCACATAATTGTCTAACATTTAAGTAACCCCTCCTATGAATAAATCTTTCATTTGGTAAGTTTCCAAACTTACCAAAACACTAATTCAAGTAAAATTACAAAGGTTAGTTCAAAGATGCACTCAATACATACAAACAAACAAACAAACAAGCCAGTCTGTGAAATTTTAATTGTGATACTTGCTTTTCTTACGATCTTTAGACCTTAATTGTTTGAACACTCTAGAAACCCAGCTACTCACTGTTACCATTAGCCTGGAAAATATCAACTGCAATGCAGAAAAAGCTAAAAAGCAAGTGGTGCTCCCTCAGCCACCACAAATATATATATTTTTAGGAGACAGATTCATTAGCTTTACATGCTTGCAGCAATACTACTTCAAAGAATGCTGCTAAACTGTTCAAATTATTTGCTGCAGGGACTTGAGTGATTTATTTCAAAAATAAGAATGGTTAGTTAAACAGTGTAAGCAATTTTTTGAAAACAGGCACCCAATTGCAGGTATGTTGCCATGTTTGCTTTGTATAAATCTGTGCTCTAAAGTAAAATGCATGACTGTATCCGAAAAAAGTAGTCATCACAGCCATATTCTACATTCTACAGTATTTTAAAATTTTTGTGTTCAGAAATGAAATTGACATTTCTGCTGCAACTCCGAGAATAAATAATGAAATAGCTATGAATTACTTCCTTTTCTTACTCTTTTTCACAAGGAAGAAAATAACACATACGGGTCAAGTACAGATGCTGTTTACTTGAGACTAATAATGTTCCCTGGGCAATAGTTATCCAATTCAGAGTGACAGTTCAGAGCTAGGAAGCAGAAAAGCAAGCAAAAAACCAATATATAAAACAAATGCAAACAAAATTAAACACAGCAAATGTGTTTTCCGTTAGAAACAGCAGTGAGTCATGCAAAGGGCAATGTAACTATGGAAGGATCTGGAGTACAAATCCTATAAGGGGCAGCTGAGGGAGCTGGGAGTGTTTAGCCTGGAGGAAAGGAAGCTCAGGGAGGCGGTGATGATTCTATGATTTAAAAATTCAATGTAGTGAGTAAACTTGGGATTTCTTAAATGACCACAATCCTTGAAAAATTATTGAAAAAGAAAACCAAAACTACTGAGCTTTAGAATGATCTAGCTTTAACCCAGGAAACTTGAGCAGGAGCCCAAGGCAATATTTCTACATTTCTCTGAGTCAAGGCTTCTTCCTTTCTGTCTGCCTGACAAGAGATCAAAGTAGGCTATGGCTGTTGCTATTTTCCTGGGCAGTAGCTACAGACACCAAGGAGGTGGGCTGCCATCCACTCCTTCTTGTACCACTTAATCTCCTTTTCTTGGTAGAAGAACCAAAGGCATTCTGAAAAGTATACTGAGATTTTTCTCAACATGCATCAATAACATGAAGATTATTACCACTGAAATTTGCAAATTCTCAAGCTTAGTTACCACAGCTGATTTTACTGTGGTTTTCAGCAGGTATTCAGACCACTTTTTGGACAATATTTCTAGCATGAATTATAGCTCCCTTAGCTTAGCTTATTATGAACTACAGGACAAATGTTAGTCATGATCATCAAGTCAGCCATGCCTTTAAAAAATAAAAAACCTGAAGTGGGAGGTTAGTTCCACATCCTTTCCACATCCAACTGGACGTTATTTATTATAATGAAAATGTTGCTAGTGAATGGGCCTTCCCAAGAATATCTCTTTAAGGTAGGAAAGAGAGTAGCAAAAGAGTATCCAGACTGCTCGCTTTACCTTTACTAGCCTGAACATTAATCCAAATACATTTCGTATCAGAGGATATGTCATTACCATGCTCCAAGTGCAAAGAGAAATGATGAAGGCGTTATGGGAAAGTTGAAGAAAGTTAAAAAAAAAAACAAAAAACAAAACAAAACAAACCACAAAACAAACTAAAAAAAAAAAACACAAAAAAACCAAACAAAAACAAACAAACAAAAACAAAACACAAACACACCCCACCCCCCACAAAAAAAAACACCAAAAACCAACTTGGATCTCATAGGCAGGGAAAGGCTGAGGAGTTGGATGAGGTGATTTGATGGAGAAACTGCAGCTGTTCAATAGCAAATATTCGAGGGCAAACATGGTACCTATAACCAGAACTAAAGTTACTGGGTAGTACATGTGGTGGAATGGTGTAAGTAATTTCTAATCCTTTTAACAGGTATGATATTTATTACACAAGTAACCTTCAACATGCAATATTTCAGTACTATGCAGTCTATGTTTAGTTATTTTAGATCTTTATAATGGAAAGTTTTAAGACTGAATAAATAAACAACATGCATTTATTGACTAGGAAGGTAAAGCCATAAGAAGAACTGTCACATCCATTCCCTTCCTGGGTAACTGTCCTACAGCATGAAGCACACTACAATGTCCACATTTTACCAGAAAAAAATATTTTTCCTCTAGTTTTTACAACATAATGCATGCAGTCTGAGGGCTGAGATATGAAATCTGCAAAATACTCCAAATCCAATCCTGACAGTCAAATAGATGGTTTAATTCCTCTCTCTGTTTAAAAATAATCATATGATTACAAGTTAGCCCGTGGTGCTTAGCATGTCTCATATCTCTCTCATATCTGCAGTCACAGTTGCATCCTGGTGATTGCATTTGTGCCTTTAATCCATAAAGTGAGAGCTAGAGCACTAGGCTAGAGCACAGTTAGGAGTTGAAACAAAAAGTAAAAATCTTTGGGTTTAAAATGGATTAGAAATTATTCTGGATGCAAACAAAATTGTTTTCTCATTATTTCATCTGTAGCTTATAAAAGCTATTTTAAGCAATTCTCACGTTTAGTAATTTTTCAGCATCAAAGTTCTCAATTTTCTCCTACATAGAGCAGTTATCCTGTAATAAATATTTTATCACTTTAATAACACTGAAATCAAAAACAGAAGTGCTTGGTTGATAAAAAAAACCTCCACCAAAATCAAAACAAAACTGGAACATCTCCAGCAATACCTATAGCACAAACAAAGCACATGTGAACTTTTGAACTTAAAGATCATCAGTATTTAGTGAATAAAAAAGTGTCCACATACTGGTCTTGCACGGCAATGTCACAGTTTGTTATTTATGCATTCTATCTCCAGCTGCAGCAATAAATGGCAAAACTGCTGAGGTGTTTTTACCCACAGGTGTTAATTACCATCTTCACCTGTGGGACAGATACACATTCAAATGTGATATTTTATGAGCCATAAGAATTGTGCACTAATTCCTCATTTTCTCTAATGAAAATTCAGCTGGCAGAGTTTAAATGACTACTGACAGCTTTACCTTTATATGAAAATGTGTTGGAGAACAGTGAGAAAAATCTAATCACAGCAAAAACTCTGCCTCCTTCCTGGGAAAAGGAAGTCTTTTTTGGCCTTCTCACTGAACTGAGAAAGAAATACATTCCTTGTCTGAAAGAACATGAAGTAAAACACTAGTTTTTCCAGTTTTCAAGTTATTTCAGTAATGTCAACACATTGCTATTCTCTTAATACTTATAACAGTGCTTTAAATGGAAACTCAAGAAAGTAGATTGGAAATATTTTTGATGAACCAGGAAAAGGAATCCCCCAGAAATAAGACACATTTTAGATAATACAACTGAAGAAACAAAACAAACAAACAAAAAAGACCAAAAAAGGAAAAAAATTCAAACCAACCAACCAGAAAAAAGGAAAAAAAAAAAANNNNAAAAAAAAAAAAGAAAAAACTCAATCAAACCCCACTAGTGGTATATATATTTCTATGAGACAGAAAAGAATTTTGAGTTTGTCAGCAAAGAAATAACAATCAATCCAGATTTCTCCAAAGACTGAGGAAGTTTAGATTTAAAACTTTATTTAAAGTTCCCCTTTGGAATCTAAGTTTTATTTCCCTTCTAAGCTTTTGTTGCAATTCCTTCAAAATAAGTGAAAGTGAGGTGAGTTACTTCACTGCTGTCTCGGGGTCAGCAAAGCTGTGCAATCATTGTGTTGTGACCCATTATCCCACTTATGGGTCATTTGTTTGCAAAGAGGACTTTATAACTGTTGTTTGGTATATCTGTTTTCAAGGTTTTCTTTCCACTACTAGGAAAAAGATAATTGGGTTGAAATCAGAATGCTTCCACTAACAGAGTATGATATTGAACTGAGAAGAAAGAGGGGTCGAATTCTTGGAGCATGGTTTATTCAAATGTTTCTCTGCCCTCCAAATTGAGCTATTTTTCTGCCCTGTTCAGCCGAAAATAAGTACAAGGTTCTGCAGCAGGAAAGCCACAGAGGGTCACCAAGGCATTCTTCAGAGGGATGATTTATTTGGCTGGAAAGAGTTTAAGGCCACAAAAAAATTTTTGGGAACTGCATAACTCCCTTTTGTAGCAAGTTTTTGAAGGATAAAGGCACTAGGGTTAGTTTTTTTACCTTCTGTCTCCCTGGAATCTGAACCACTAGAAAGGTGAAAGTAATTTTAGTGGCAATTTGTTTTTAATTTGTCACAGTTAATCCACTTTTCAAACACAGTAATGATGAGATACACATTAGCAAAAGCAGAAACACTGCAGCACTCTGGGACAGAAATCTGACTAATACCCAGACTTTGCTAATTCGTGAGCACATGGCCATTCCCTCTGTCAGCACCACAATCACTCACTAGATGACACGCTAATTTTATCTAAATGAAGGGGAAGGATTTCAGCAATATGTACAGTGTGAAAAACTTATTCAAGATGATCTTCTCAAGGGCAATTTATGCCAACCAAGCCACATATTGACTAACAAAAAACATGCTGACAAAGCCAGGAAGGACATTAATTTTTCTGGGGGAAAGATGCTGTTTTCATCTAAAGGCTTCATTGTTTTGGAGAAAGTGTCCTGTTAATGAAAATAAACAAGAAAAAAGACCTAAAGTAATTCCTTAATACTGTAGGACAACTAAAGGTTTTGAAGGTTATGTTTCATGAGGGGTTCATTTGCATGTTAGATTAGATTAGATTAAATTAGATTAGATAAAATGTAGGAATGTATAATATCATATCTGTATTTATCATTTGTAACAGTATTTTCTTGATTTTATATTGCTGAGAACTTCTGTTATCTAGCACCATCTGAAAAGCATTGTTCTCATTACAGCAAGGTGCAGTTACTGTGATTAGGAGAAGTATTTGAAAAAATTAAATAAGAGAGGATATATTTCAAAAAAAAATGGCAAGAGGATTTTACATTTAAAAATAATAAAATATTTAAATATAAATTAATTTCTACATTTCTAAATGAAAACACTTGGAAGGAAGAAAGACATCCTGCAAGAAATTTCAAATATACTTTCTCTTGTCCCATTTAGCAATGAAAAACATGTAAAATGTGATTACTGAGAAGTAAACTTATTGAGTCAATATTAAAAGATATACAACATACAATCAATTGCAGCTTCTTTTATTTTCTTAAAGTATTTTGTTGGATTTTGGCCTGGATTTTCCTGTAAATACCATCACTTGTTCCACATTCTGAAATAAGATGACATGCAATGTTATTTAGGAACCCTATAAAGTTTTTAGATATATACTCTTCCTTTAAAATAATTTCTTTGAATTATTTTCCTGTAAGGAAATTTGGCATCATGCATGTGTTGACCAAACCACTTAGAGTGAAGAGACGATTTGTTGGTGGCCCAGTGCCCAACCATTGGTTGTTTGAGCACGGGAAGCAAGATCCAGCATGCTCTTGTGCAGCACCACAGGAAGGGGCCAGCATGTGTGAGATGGAGAGACCACAAGTTACAACGCACAAACAAGTGTGAAAAACAAACTAGATTTTTTACCAATGAAGCAGATCTCTCTCTACATAATTAGCAAAGTAATCTGATGAAGGAAAGGATTGAAGCAGTGACAACCACCAGAAAGCAAATTTTCAAGTTCAGTCTGCAAGAACTTAAGAAACCCTAGACAACAATACAGGCATTATAATCCACTGTTAAGGAGATAGCATGAAAGCTCAAATAATACTAGTAAGAGCTATAATGCAAAGGTAGAAGAAAAAATTAACAAAAGTAGTCAACCAAATGAAAAGCAGCAGTATACACAGTCTCATGGGAAAAGGGAATTCTCACAGTGAATCATTGTAGGGGCAGGGAAATCTAATCTTAGCTTTGTGTCTCACCAGACACAATACAAGCTGGCACTAGCTGGAAATAAGAAGAAATACACATAATCCCTGTGAAATTGAGTTTTAGCCAGCTATGCCTTCATGACAGTAAATACCTGAGTAGCAAACCAAAAGTTTACATCTGTCTGTAATAGCCACTCTGAGCCGTGCATTCAGGCTTTGTTCACTGCTGCAAAGCCTGCTCATCTGCAGTTACTCTGTCCCATCACTAGGTCATTGCCGATTTCATCATGATTGCAAGACAGCCACAGCAGAATCCCAACATTACCAGCAAGTTGTAGCAACAGAGCAGAGCATATGGCAAGATGCTTTTAAAAATCATTCCAAGGACAATCTGTGGGAAGGAATGTAGGTTGTAAATAGGAAAGGACTGATGCTTTGAGCTGATTGCAAGTGTGGATTTGAAGGAGTTCCACCCACAGCACAGCAGTGTAAGCAAGGTAATCCCACAGGATATACTTAGAGCTAAAAAAAGAGTAAGAACAGTCATCTCTCTCCATCAAGCAGGAAGATGGATCAAGGATCTCAATTTGCATCAAGGATTCTCAACAAGTGGATGGAGTGGGATCAGCAAAACCCTCTCCTCACAGACACACAAACAAATATGCAGGACTGACAGAAGAGGTAGTGCATGAGGAATCCTTACAGAGAGCTCTAAGTGCTGATTTGCTGAGATAACAACTGGTTGCTAGAATCAGTAAGGAGATAAGTCTACCCTTGAAGACTTTCAGATAAAAGCATTTGGATGAATAGCAGCTGTATATCTTTTTTTACAGAGTGTTATGCAGCTTTCATAGGGAGCTTACTTCGACATCAGGTTTGGAGATGAAATCTCAGCACTTGTTATCAGCTACTGAGATCAGTCAGGAGCTTAGCTCCAGCTACTTCAGATTAAAGAATAAAAAAAAGAATTTAAAAAGTAATTTTTCCACGTCATCAGCCTTTCTCCTAATTTTTTGGGTTTTTGTTGACAGAATGAAGCAGATATTGTATTGTAAGAGGTTTGACAGAACAGTGTTAGTTTCAGGTCCACATAGCAATGACATAAAATATTTTTCTGTTTTTATCTGCCACAGTCTTGAGCTGTGAAATTTTTTCTAATATATTATGGGTATTGTACTAGTAACCACAAAATGCAAGTTTTTGTCCCAGCAGTATAATAGTCTGTAATTACTACTCAGAGCTGCCTGCAAAGAGATAAACTGACTGTGATCCATTAAGAATAGCTGAGTACCAGCTCCAAAGGAGCAGGGATTTCTCAAATCTAGTGATAAAAATAAATATGCAAAAACTGCTAAATATGCAAACAAGCCTTTGGATCCACACTGCATGCTGTCATGCTGACCCCCAGGCTGCCTCAGACAAGCTGGCTCAGATCCCCAGGGCAGCGTGGCTGGGTGTGTGCAGTGCTGTGACAAGCTATGAAGTGACAAGCACATTCAGGTATGTCTCACTTCCCTGTGCAGTGCATTATAGCCACTCTGTATGCAAAATATACTTCCTGTGAACAGAAAGAAGGGTGGTTTCCTTTAAAAGAGTGAGTTGCTGCAGCTAGAAATTTTAAAAAAAGAGAAAAAAAAAGACAACTCTTCCAGAAGAAAAATCAAACACAGTACAGTTAGTATCTGCTACTGGAGAATTGCAGTGCCAACAGAGAGTAAAAAGAAAACTTGTTAGCAAAAACAATTTCTTCAGCAGTCAACGTACATTAAGGTATGTGAGAGTAAGCAGAAGAGTTGCTTGAGCTGTAGATGTTAATGTATATGCATTGCTCTCCCATTGTTTGGATCCTTAGAAGGAAGAAGAGATGAAGAGCAACACAAAGTATAAATAAATTTAGAATTTTTTTCTGGATATACAAAGTTATCTTGTCACTGTGACAACACAATGGAGCATTTGAAGAAAAAGAGAGAATAGGTGAAAAGAGTAAATTATTTAAAATCTTGGAAGAACTGATAAAGACATAGTCTTTATCCCATAAGCTGTTTTGCTTGAGATTGCACCAATGTTAAATAAAATATTTGTAGTCAATATTATACATGCACATGTACACTGACACTCTGGCAGTACTACTCCTTACTGCCTTTATTTTAACTGTATCCAGTTCACCCTAGACCCTGTGGGACTGAAACTGTTGTTTACTGTCTAGAAGCTCAGACACAATTTTCTCTGGAGATAACTGCCTAAAAGAGCCTTTTGACCAAATGGAAACTCTCTATCAAGAAGCCCTTAAGGGAACAGTTTAAAGATCTCCACATTGCTGAGGATAAAAATTTGTAATACAAAGCCAGGCCTCTCCTAATTAAAAGCATGATATCTTTTTGGTTTCAGGTTTTTTTTCTCCTCATTTATTTGGTTAGAGCACCAAACTGGCATTCTTACAAAAGCATTGAACCCTAGAAATTTTGGTTCAAAGAGAGGCAACTGGGTAGATGGAAATGCTTAAGGGAAGTTTTTCTTCTCTTGTTCCTTTCCAGCTTCAGTCTAATTGCTGTATCAGTGGAAGGACAAAGACTCAGCAGAAATATCTATATATATGTACAATGTGAATTTGCAGCTACTTGACCTTAAAATCTGCAAGTGGCACTGTGATGAAAAATAAAGTTCTTGCATAGTCAGAGGAAATATAAGGGGGACACTGGGGTTGGTCACTGAAGGAATATTCAGTGGTGACAAGTGATGCACTGCAATTAATCAAGATCACACGAAGAGAAGTTTTAAAGCATTTCACATAAGACATGATCTCTTGGAGGTGCTTCAGCATTTTAATAAATGTCTCTGCCCACCTCAACAAAGTATCAAAGGTGTCCTAAAACATTAAAGGGAATCTCAAACTACATCACAGGCTAACAGGAGGAGCACTTTCCTCCTCAAACTGCTTTACTGATGCTATTCATAACCAATAGAGTTTTGATAATTTAATAGTTTATTTAAGATTTAATGCTTGCAAAAGTACTAAGGAAGAGTACAGTGAGAGAACACAGTGCAATTTTACTGACTAGCTGTGAAACAATCTCATGCCTCCAGAGACTTTTTTTCTCAGATTCAATATTCACAGTATTGTCATACTGTTTCTGATCCCTTGATAGTAAAATGACACCTTTTATTTCTGCACTGCCCTCTGGGATAGTTTGTTGTTGTTGTTGTTGTTGTTGTTTTAACTGTGCAAAGACACACATTATTTTTGCTGATTATTTCCTCTCCATGTTACCTTTCTTCCTATTACTTTTCTTCCTGTAAGGGAAAACTAGAAAGCATTAAGCACTAAATTACACTGTAAAATCATTTATTCCTAAACAAAGAGAGCACCTCTATGAGATTTTTTTGGCAGAAACTCTAACCAGCAGCCTCTACCATTCAGGAAGCATTCAGGAAAAGGAATCATCTCAGAGATGAAAAAGCCTTCAAGTCAATTATGGTGCCTATACAAGAGCAAGGGTATGCAAGAGAGCAAGCATAGAAAATGCTTACGTGTAACTAATGCAAGTGCAGACTGCAAGACAGGAACAAATAACCTCATGCAGCAAAAGCAGCTAAACTCAGCTACACACCAAAACTAACCTTCCTGATTGTATACATGAAGTGAACAGTTAAAGAGAACCAGTCTCAAAAGAAATATACACTGACTGAACACATACTGTGTACATAGAACCTCACACTCAGCTTTGAGAGTGAAACTGCAACAGAGGCTTTATAACCATTAAAGCAAACAACAATCTGTCAGCATCAAAGAGCATAAAGGATTTGCTAGGGGTTATGCAGAGAAGCAAAGGTGCAGATGCAGTAAGATACCTTTCAGCAAATCAGCTTCAAGTTTCCTGTCTTCTGACCCCACCAGCATCTCCAACACCTTTGTCCTCGGTGTCTCAGCAGGGGAACAACAAACTGCTCTGGCCCTGTGAGCAGTAAGAGCAAGGAAGAAAATGTGATGAGGAAGCAATCATCTGTGGACTTCATGTATCAACTTCATTAGAGCCAGGCTTAAACCAGTATGTTCCTCCCTGACCTCTTTTTAATCAAACAACCACTGCTGACATTGAAAGGAGTGCTGCAAACACGTTTCACAGCTGTTTTACTGTCCAGCTGATGGAACTGTCAGAACTGAAAGCATGAAATAAGAACTGGAGTTTTAACAGCTTTGTATCCTTGGTGGATCAAGAGTAGAAAAGGCACTGTGGCGCTGCCATGGTCTCCAGTAACACACAACAGATTCACAAACCCAGATTAATGTCTTTCCTGTGCCACCTGTTACCCCAGCATACAAGATCCAATAGAAAAGAGAGAGGAAGGAAACCCAAACAAACTGAGAACAGAGACTACAGGCAAAGCAAACACACCATAATAGCTCCTTGAAGAAAATTAATTTTAAGGGTTTCAGTGATGATTAGGATTTGACAGATACAGGCAGGTAGGTAATCCAGGCCAAAGGGACTGCAAAAGAAAAAGCACCAGCCAGAGACTGTCGGGAGATGAAGAGGGGAGATTAAAAGCAAGGAGCATAATGAGCAGAAACAGATATGGAAGAGAAGGAAAACAGTAGAAAATGGGGAATTTTTGGAGTACAGCAAGACAGTGAAGTATGATGCAGTAAAGACACACAAGAAAGTGATGATGAAGGCTAGAGTACAGTGTCTAAAGGCCCTCAGCAAAGCTGCTACTTCATGTGGACTGAGGGAGCAAAGCTGGAAAAAATGCATAGTGAACAAATAGCATTATAACTCATTATAACTGTATGCACAGACAGCACAGACAGCTTTAAAAGTTTCAGCAGTGATGGGGGAGAGGAACCTTGTGTTTTGACAGATTCTCCTTGCTTGAGGCAAACTGTCATGTTTGTCTAATAGTGGGTACAAATACAACCAGAAAACTGGTAACCTACAAAGTCTCTTCAAACCTTCCTCTGTACTGAAAATCAGGAAAAATAGCCACTAAAACCGTAACTTATTTAACCTAAATAGGTTAGTTTACTTAAATAGCACCTCAGTCAACAAATATTTGAATTCTTCTTTCATATTCCATATGACCTTGGAGTGTCATTGTGAGTATATGGAGATGACAGCAGGTTACCTGTTACAGAACAAGCCATTTGTTGCAGAAAGCTGTTGTCAACAAGCCTGCTAAAAGCATCTGATCTGCTCTGCAGAGAAGCATTGCTCCCAGTCATTCATATCTTTAAATCATGTCTCTGTACACTCAACTTTTGCCCACAGCAAGCACCAACAAACGCATGACTGTGATACCTCAGATCTATGGATTATCTGTAGTGCTACCTCAATGCCCCGAGGTCTCTCTCACAACAAAGAGTTTGTATTGTGTTTTTTGTGGTGTCTGTCTCTCTTTGAGGGTTAATCACAAGATAATCCCCTTTAAAGAAGTAAACAGAGAGAAAAGTGATAAGGATTTCTACATCCATCGTGTTACCAGAAAGCTTTTCTTGCCCCTTCTCTCCAAAATTTTATACCAAATGCATTTCACCAGAGTCAATGCAGTTGCTATACCTATTCAGCTATTTATATACCTTTATAGATATTTGTGTAAGTAGATACCTTTCCTTGAAATGGTCAGAAAATAGTAGATCTGAACTTCACCTTGAAGACAAAATCAAGTTAGTGAACTTCAAGAAAGCTATGCCATGCACTCTGGTGATAGGCAACATGTTATTTTCCATCTTGCAACCAGAAAAACTAGACTGCCATGAACACTCCTTAGTCAGCCTTCTGCAAAATAAATCGGATCTAAAATCTCAAAATGTCAAAGCACGAACACTTTGTTGGTGTCCTGCAGGAGAAATGTCAGAGTCACAAGAAGATGGAAGTGAAACGAGGCCAAAAACTTATCCTTTGTGTTCAGTTCAAAATGCACACAGCATTCCCTAGCTACTGAATGATTCTTGAGATCGATGATCCATGCATCTGAACTTGTACTATAGGGTTATGATGTTCCTGTACACTTTCCAGAGGAAAGTTTGAGTGCAGACTTCAGTTATCATTCTGGAAACCACATAAATAAGTAAGGGAAACATGGAAAAATAATCTCTGTAATTATAACCCAAACATGCAAACAGTGAGCCTCTTCCACAGTGTATTGAAATCAGGCCTCTGTTACATGTCCTCTTCAAATGTCACCCTCTTTACCTGCAAATGTTCTGCCTAGCTTAGCTGGTTTCTCACCTTAGATTTGGATTTGTAGCCATTTGTGTAGATATGAGACACTGGAGGTTTCCCCCTTTCAATATTGTGATAGCAAATCTAAAATGTCCTTTCTACTGAAGCAAGGGGTAACATAACCTAGTTCAAGGCTATCTTGTATACATGGCCCAGAAATATATAACAGATTTCTTGGTCTTCAAATCAGACACAATATATACTTAAATTGATATCCTTTTAATACATTCTGATTAAGAGTTTCAGATGGTATTTCCTTTACAACTTTGCTTTACTAGTAATGTACACATAATTTAAGGAAGTTTACCTTCATTTTTTTTATTTTTTTCTAAAAAAAATTGTGTGAGGCAAACAGTATGTATGAAAACAAAATTGAAACTGGGAAACACTAAACACCTCCTCTTTCAAAAAAGATCTTCAGTTTACATATCCCCTTATCACACCAGAACATATTTGTGCAACAGCATCAACAGTGATAACAGCAGAGGTTTGGAAGGAGACTATTGTTTGTTTATTAACAGCTCTTGCACAATCATAGGAGGACAATACCTAACAGATTGCTTCTGGAATTGACTGAGCTGATGACCAATACTTTTCTCATATTCATGTTCTTGCCAAATAAGCAATGACTACTTTGAAGGTATCTGTAGCACACACTTAGAGTCGAGTTTACAGGAGGGCTGAGTATCCACCCCAGCAGGACCTGCAGGTGTTTGGCCTCTCTGACAAGCAGATCAGTTAAAGTTCAGTAATTTTCTCATAGTACTACTATAACAAGATAAAACAGGTCACAATTTCTGCCTACATTGTAAGTGCCCTTATATTATTGTGTGTTATTTTCTGTTGTGGCATGGTATATGTGTTTTCCAAGAAGCTGAATTTGCTGCAGTTAATATAAAGAATATAAATGCATAGAGTATATTTATATATTTTTTTAAATAAGTACACAAAATAATGAGAAATGACCACAAACATTAGCAACACTGCTGTAGTATAAATATGCCTCAAGAAAAGCTTAATAATCATATACCCAAAACTTTGTTTATTCTCAGGAAATGTAGGAAACTGAAATAAATTAAACGTAGGTCCTGACTGAAGCAAAACTAGCAGTGTTGAGAATATAGTGCTTACACCTGTAGGTATGAATTCTGAATAGTGACTTGAGATATGCTACCCTTAGTCAGTATAGCCTCTTTGACAGACCTCTCACAATTGTGAAATGTTGTTCTGTGTGGAAAAACAGCAGTAAAAATGTCATGAACAAATATATTCATGCCTGAGGGATCAGAGATATTAAAATGTCATGTGAGTTTCTCATTGCAGTGGATGGGTATCAGCTACTTGTGCAGACAACAAGGAATAGCATTGAAGCCAAGCCTCTGAAGAAGAAACAAGATGTTAAATCTGTGGCTTAATATTTCTTCTATTTTTGACCAAAAGAGAAAATATTTCAGTCATGAAGACCATAATTACATACCTCGTAGCCCTGACATTTACCTACCACTCACTAGGAGAGTTACATATACTGGTTTCATAAAGCCTTCCATTCCTCTCTGCAGAAATTTTATTTCATCCTTCTTTTTCTGTTTATTGTTATGACTGAAGGATACATACAAGACCATATGTTTGCATGAAATCTATCTTATTAATTGCCTGAATAGCTGTAGGCAGAGTCGATTAGCACAAGCTGAACAGATAAGAATTAAAACCAAGGGTGAAGGGATTATGTTCTGAGAAAAATCAATATTTCATATGGATATATCCTTGGGCTTTGCAGCTATTATTTTGGGAATCCTTATAAAATAGATCCTTCACAATGTATTCATATTTAATTCTCAAATACTTCATGGAAACATTCCACTCAGGATTCTGGACAGTAATCCAGGTTGTAATTGTCCTTCCCAGGCAGGCTACTGTCATGCATTACAACCAGATAGAGAGAGAGCTTTGCCAAATCCTTCCATGCTGCTATCTCTTCTGAGATCCAAATGATGTCAGTTTGAAGCAATAAAAAGGTGATACAAATATCTGTGGGCTCCACACTCTTCAAGTCTCATATAGATTTACTCCAGTCATTTCAATTGTGTTTAAGGGGATGTAAGTATGTACCTGTATCAACAGGAAAAGAAAAATTATGTAAGTCCAAAGGAAACATAGTTATTTGACTATTTCTGCTTTTCATTATTTTTTTATCTACTTTTAATGCATATAACAGAAAGAATACAGGAAATAGTAATAATCTGAGCACAGAAAGGTATATGATCACCTTCACAGATTAGTGAAGAGAATCAGTGCACAGATTTTTTTGCAGCTGACCTGCAGAAAGATTTTTCAACCAAACCTCTAAATTCCAAAGTTTGTGAATTTAACTTTAAAAGAACTTCAAAAATTCATTGGCATTTCAGTTGTTTTGATTCAAAAGTGAAATTGAAAAAAGACCTTAGATTTCTATTTTTCAGTTTGAAAGTTTAGTATTTAATTTATTAATTTTATAAATGTTATTGAAAACATTTAAGCAAAATTATCCAAGGTTAACATTTAATTCAGGCAAGACTTTATTTTTGTCTGGGCTGTGAAATGTAAATAAAGATCAGCCCTCTAACTGGATGCTACAGGAAGTGATTTATATCCAGAGTACACAATACTCAATGAATCTCACACTCAGCTCTCTGTTTAAAATCTGAGCATAAGCTCTTAAGGCTATATTTCGACTCTTCATCTCATTAGCTGGAGTTTGATTTAAATTAGATGGGAAAATCTCTGTTCTTAGAATCCTAATGAAAGAAGACCGTCCCTATCTCAAGATTTACAGGCACTAAGAAGTGCCCATTAAAAACCTTGGTGTTAGCTTAATGCCTTATCCCAAATCATAGTAAGTGTTTAAGATTTTTTGACACACACACATAAAATTTCTGAAGATATGATTTTAAGCAGTTCCTGGCTTTCCACCTAAAGCCAATGTATGTCTGAACCTAGCTATTTAGATGGCATTCATCACTATTTATCTTTCTGTGGTTCTGCCTGCAGCCCACATCCACAGGTCTCACTTGTCCAGCAGGGAGTGAACCAAGGACCTATGTGCTCTGTGCCCATCTCAAGCTCAGGTTCACCAAATATCTCTGGAAGGCCCTTGTTTTTCCCATTTTTTCCTCTTCCACATTTTCTCTGAATTCTTCAAACACTTCCTTCCTTTTTCAGAAACCCTCTCCTGATCCCAAGTGGTGAGCCCCCTGCTGGAGCTCAAACCTGGGGCTCAGCTTGCTCTGTTGTCCTCCATAGGACATAATACTTATTAATACTCATTTATACTCATTTGCATGCCATGACCTCTGTATGCTTCCTCCTGTTAGGCATCACCCACTCCTGCCCTCCTCCCTGTCCTAGCAGTCCCTTACGGTGTTCACACCTATGTTCTAGATGTGCTTGTGTTATATACTTGGTTCCATCCCAAAAGTGCCATTTTCTCCTACACCTCCCTCCTCACTGTTGCCATTGTTTTGGCTCCTCCCTGGTCCCAGGAAAAACACTTTCTTCCTTCTGGCAGATTTCCTGCTTCCTATTTTGCACTTTATTTTCCTACCTGGATGAAATCAAAGCCCATGGTGGTGCCAGCTTTGCAGTGCAGTATCAGCACTCCCCTGCCCCACAGAGAACAGGTGGAGTGCAGCAGGTGGGCTGATCAGGCACAGTGCAGCACCCATTCTATTTTCTGATTCCTGCTGAAATCTGCAGGCTCTTCCAGTCTCCTGCCATGTGGCACACTCACAAACAGCCAGAACACATCAGACTAACTGTGCTGTAGGTCCAGTCTTTGACCACAAACCAGAATGTGGCAGCTGATATTTTATGCATTAGCAGGTAGAAGGGGCTAATTCAAAGATTGCCATTGAATCATAATAAGGCAGTTTCTTTTTTATGGCAGGGGCCTGCAGAAAATCCATTTTTCAATATGACCTTTTTCCTGGTTATCAGAAACAACTACATCCTGATCAAAAACCCCCCAGCTTTCAGACTTAATCCTAAGGTATTTATTTTTCAGGAAAGATGAAATTATTTGTTATTTAGCAGGAAATGCATGTTATAATTATACAGAAAAATCTAGCTTTGGAGACATAATTGGCCAAATATAATGGTGATATTTAGGTTGGAATAAAGTCTAGATTGAACCAGCCAAATTAGCAGTAGTCTTGCAGGCAATTGGTTGTGAAAGAGGGAATAAGTTTGAATATGCCATTTTATGCAATGTACATATAGAGGCACTATAGCACAGTGGATAATTACACAACAGTCAAATAATAATTTATCAGGGAAATAATCTAAAAACTCAGTGTGATACTGAGAGTGGTATGTATTATAAGATGAAATAATTCCTTTTGGTAATTTTTATTTTAATTCAATTCTTACTATATGAGGATTTTAATTCTGTTTGTGCATAGAAATTCTGCTTGTCTAAAAAAGAAATAAAAAGAGAGATGCTACAGCTGAGATGAAAAGCCATTTTTTGAAAAAGAAATAATTCTTATTTCTCATATGCAGGCCAAAATAATTTAGGCACCACTACAGAAATAACTTTTCTTCTCATCTTAACAGTCAAAACAAAATTTATCTTACTTGCATGTTTCTCAAATGCTCCTGCTTTCTAGACTGAATAGAGGAAAGAGAAGGTTGAGTATTCACCTCTGATAGTGAGATGTCATGATAGCTGACTTCCCACTGCCCAGCCAGGCCATGGCATTTGCTTCCCAACCCATCCCTCCACCATTTAAAGAAGAGAAACGTTTGTATCAGGAACTGCTAAGCCTTCACCACACCATACTCAGTTCCCAGGGAAAACATTTCAGGTCATGTCTAACAACTCCTTCACATTTCTTTGCTCCCAAGTCATGACTGAAAATTCCCTGTATTTTAGATATTCTAAAGCAATGTGATTTTAAACTGCCTCATCTTAACTGCAGCAGCGTTTAAAGAAAAGAGAGGAATAACTGCTTTCTGTCATGAGATTCCTGCTGAAGTAACACAGGCAGAAATCACTATCATAACAAACAATCAAATTCATCTGCATTGGGCTGGACTTCAAAGCAGCTACAAATGCTGGGACATGAAGCTGTTCAGCTGTGCACACACACACAGAAAACATGCACCTGGAACAACACCAGCATGGCTTCATGCTGTGCAACAGCTCCAGAGGGTCTGTTTAGACTCTGAAAATGAAGATAGAAAGCAGGAGACTGGAATGTTTGAACTTATTTCCTGAGAGGGCCTGAAAACTGCTACTCTGTACAAATACATTTCAACTTCTGGTCTCAAACATAGTCAAGAAAACTCCCAAGCAATGACAGAAAGGCTGATCTTTTACTGCCCTTATTTATTCCAGTTTTAAAAATGCTCCTTAGAAATCTTGCTATTAATTAGGTGTACGTGTGAAAACACACACCAGCCACAGAAAATTTGTATTTGTTATTAAAAATTAATATATATCAATATATATCACTGCATCACTCTGCTTTTTCCTAGTTATTTCAGGTTTCTCCTCTTACTAATCAATCCACAATACTTAACATATGCTTCATGCACACAGTGCATATTAAGTAATTAGTCTACCTTACAGACTCATTTCCAGTTAGCATCCGTTTAAAATCATGGTGTATATTTTGATGAGGCAAATGACAACCTTTATCAATTTATTTCATTCTAGCTAAGTGATAAAACAATTATACTCATTGCTGTTATACTGGTTTTAGCTGGCCTTTTAATCTCTTGTTTTCCTAAGTCACAGGCTCTTGTACCACTCCACTAAGTGCTGTTCTTTAATACTTGCCACAACTTGGTACCAGGAACTTATTATCAGTACTGGTTTTTACAACCACTTGGAAGCCATAAAAACATATCAAGAGTATGCATTTTCAGTCACTCTTAAACCAAGCTAAACATACCTTAGCTCTACAATTTTTCTTCACATGATAATAGTTCAACAATTTAACACTTTTTTTTTCCTATAGAATTCTGCTTTGATTTAACCCAGAAGATAGCTAAACACCAAAGAGCAGCTCATTCATTCCCAAACCTCCACAGGGATGAGGGAGAGAATTAGGGGAAAAAAAGTAAAATTCATGGGTTGACTTACAGACTGTTTAACAGAACATAAAGTGGGACAGAAAATAATAACAACAACAAAACTAGAATTAGAATATATAAAAAAGAGATGTAAAATGCAATTCCTCACTGCTCACCAATGGCCAATGTCCAGCTTGCTCCTGACCAGTGGCTTCCTAGTCAGCTTTCCCCCAGTTTGTTTATTGAGCATGCTACCACTGAGTGGGTGGGTTGAGATCAGTCGACCAGGCCAAACAGCTTCTCAGCTTCCTGTGTCTCCCAAGCGTCTCACTGGTGGGGCAGCACAAGAAGTAGAAAAGGCCTTGATGCTATGCAAGTCCTGCTCAGCAGTAACAGAAACATCCCTCTGTTATCAACATTACCCTCATATTAAATTCAAACACAGTACTGTACCAGCTACTTGAAAGAAAATTATTTCTGTCCCTGCCAAAACCAGGCCAAATTCTAGTTATTCTTTATTTGTCTATATATGACATTTGGATGCATGCTACATCCAAGTAAGAAAATGCTTTTGTTTCCAGATTATATCACCGTTTTAGCAAAACTTGATTCCACTGAGAAATAGCAATACTTTTCTGTTAATAGTCATACAGTCAAAGATATGATTTGGAGATACAGCTCCTTTTCTTTTGAAGCATGGATCCTATGAGTCATACAGCAAAAAGAGCTGACATGGACTCTTAATAAAGCTAAATATTACTACAATAGACATTTCTGACTGAAGACTTTGTTTTTTGTTTTTGTTTTTTTTTAACAAATTCGCACCCTTGCATTTTATTAAATACAGATGTGGAATGGCATTACCTACCATACTAAATGACACCTCACTGCTTTCTTAAATTCCACAATTAAAAATTCCTGCTACTGAAAAACCAAAAAGAGCTTACTTAAAGAAAATAAAGCTCACTTTCTACAGGAAAGGACACTTCTTATGAACTCCTCTAAATCATAGCATTAAACCAGTAAAATTTCAAAGTTCTTTTCCCCATGCCTCTCAACTGGTATAATTTATTTCAAGCTAATTTCACTACTGCACACCTCCTGTCTGTAGTTATTCAGCATTTCAGCTTCAATAAACAACCTATTTTAGAGTTCAAGAATTAAAAATAATTTTTCCATATTAGTACTAATAATTTAAAGAAAGAATGAATTTAAAGAAAGAATCAAGTTGGAAGATGAGATGCACCTGGAAAAACCTAGAACCAGCATGAGCTGCGAATGGATCCTGTGATCTATGACCTAATTGTGGTCTTCCATTACCTGAAGGAAGTCCACAAGAAAGATGGAAAGGGACTGTTTATAGGAGCACGTAGTGACAGAATGAAGGGGAATGGTATATTACCAAATTGGGAAAAGATGAATGCAAATGGCCACAAACTGATAATGAACACACTTGACGTTACTCAAAGCAACATTTCTTTAGCCCTTAGCTGTGTCCAGCCACAGATGTGGATGCAGACAATTGCAGCCTCAATTATAATAGAAGGCAAAGAAGGCATTTTTCCTTCGGAAAATTATTTGGGAGAGTGCCACTGATTTTGAAAGAGAATTCCAATCCTGGTGGAACTTAGTGAACTTTACTTACAACTCCATTACAAACACAGCCACAGCCTTTGTGTTGACCACACTAAATGCTTTGGTGCATTTGATATTCCCTATCATTGCCTTAGGATTGAACCATGACGGAGCTGTTCTCTATTCCTTTCAAGTATACGGAATGGGCCTGTCAAATCAGTGGGAAATGGCAAACTGATAATTTAGAATCTTGTATTGCTTGGGAACAACAAGGGTTTATTTGTGAAAGTAATGCAATTGTAGCTCAAGACATTTGTTTGGAGACAGAATAAAACATCTGTCATTTTGAAGTTCATCCTAACGAGACTCCTGAAACAGTGCTTGTGTATATAGGCAATGGATGTGCATGCTTGAGAACTGCTTGTGATGTTGTATTTGTAGAAAATGTAGCAGTGAATACTGAAAATCATTCAAATGTTGGTGTTTGTAACTTTACTGAAATTCCAGGATGTGATTTAGCTCCAGTTACATCTTACCATCATTTACAATTGAACTACACACCGATGCACAAACTATTGCCTACCTCCATTGGGATGAACCTTAGTCTGGTAAAGCAATTGTTGCTTCACTAGGATTTAATTGGAATTTTGGAAAAGATCAAGAAAAATGGACAGAAAACCTTGGTAACTTGCAGATATAAATGAGGACCTATCTGTGAAAGCCTCTTTCTTTCTATTAGGTAAAGTAGGGGGTCAAATACCCGTTATGTTTTGCTGTAAAAAAATGTGTGGAAATAAAATGCCACTTCCCATCTCTTTTTTAGGCCAGAAGAAGAGAATAAAAGAAAGAAGAAAGACGGAAAAAAGCTCCTTCACAAAGAGCTGTTCTTATAACAAGCAGTCACAAATAATGCTTGTTACCCTAGCAACTGCCACATCCCATGGGATTCAGCTTGCCCCCAGGCTCCACAGCATACTACAGAAATTTACTAGGTTTTGGTCTTGAGAAATAGTTTATGTTCTCAGAACACAGACATATGTACTCCAGAGGGTTAATACTCAAACAAGGAATGCATTTATGTTTCTGAGTAATGCTTTGTGTACTTTCTAATTTTACTAATTAGTTCTGAAACCCTGTTTGAGAGTTGACTGTATAATTTTTTAGGACTGAGTTTGAGATGAAATTAGCTTTGTGATGCTGAGAAAAATAGCAGTAATTGGGACCACTGTGGTAAGGAGAAAACAAGAATTCAAACTATGTGGATAATATGCACAGGGTAATTGCATAGCACAGGTATGTAAGTGTGCCACTTGTTCCAGAAGGATTTATCTATTTTGTATCATTCTAGCAAGATAAAGTGGCTCATAGATGGTGGTGTGCTGTAATTGATAATACAAAGTGAGGAGTGAGAACATAATGGGAGGGGAAGAGAATTAAAATCTTAATTCATGAGACATACTAAGCCAAAATAAATAGCAAAACTGTCAATTTTCTTTTTTTTAGCAGCATAGAACATGGCAATTTTTGTGTTCTACCATTTCTTTTTCTTTTTCTTTTTTTTAGAAAGATGTATGTTAACAAAACCCCACGTTTTTGAATCATTATAGTAAAAATATTGGCTTTCATCTATAGTTATTCAGTCCAAATTTAGACTAGCACAGAATAGCCTAGGAAATGATTTCACAAAATAAATGTTCATTAAAATATAGCTGCTTCTCAACAATAGGGAAATGTGAGCCTAGAAGTAATCATTACATGAGAATTGATCAGAACTTCGTCTTTAATTATGCTGTGACAGTAGTTTTCACATAATAGGGAGTTTTTGAACATCAGTGATACAGGAGCCTGCTTCTACCCTTTTAATATTGCAGACTGCACTACCATGTAACAAACCCTTGGCTACATCTTGCTTTTCTACATAAACACAAGCCCAGCAACTCAAAGAAACGTTTTTAAGTAAACCAGACCACGTGCAGCCTTGTTCAGTCTATGGCTGCAACTTGGGACTTGAAAAAGATTGGAAGCTTTTAATGCAGGCCAGTGCTTTGCTCAAGAATGTCTAAACTCTCTGCCCTGCTGTCTAGGGAAGCTCTGGCAAGTGTGAATTTTAGATTTTTCTGTTATAAAAAGCAAACTCCTGTTTTAAATAAATTAATTTTTAAAAAAGAGTTTTCAAATGGAAATTAAAACAATTTTAAAATGTCTGTTCAAATATGCCTAGTGACAGTGAAGTGAAATAAGAAGATGTAAGGGCATAATGGCTAAAGGTGCAGTTCAGCTGGACATACAGCTGCAGCCAGAAATGATGGACCTCATGTGGATATATTGGATGTTATATTAAGATCAGGCTGAACACTACAATGGCCTCTCCCAGTCTTAACTCTTTCAGCCTCATTGAAGGATGGAAGGAAGGAAAGACGGAAGAAAGGAAAAGAATATAGAAATCCATTCTCCAGTAAAAGATTTTCACCAATCCAAGATTCAGGCCAATAGGAAATACATTTCACCCACAAACATCTCTTAAAAGGCAATCAAGAACATTACAAATCATTATGAATTATGGACCGACTTTCAACAGGGATGGGTGTTTGAATAAAGATGTTTCATTCACTGTGTGCAATAATAACTATTAACTGCTCTCTCAAGAATATTTCCTGCATCTCCATCCATTACCAGAGGCAATAACTGCAGATAAAGCCTTAGGATGCTGGAAATAATTTGAGCTGTTAAGTCTGACATGAGACAAAAGATAGAGTGAGTAGTCTAATTTGTCATGTTCCATCATAATCTCCAAAGAAGATTATACCTGAAAATAATACAATAGCAATTTATGAGAAAAATTAATTTTTAAGTTTTAAAAAATTTAAATTTAAAAACCAGACATCCATGAGGGTAACAATCCTCAGTTTGTGCTAACTGCCAAGCTCTTCTAGGCTACTGATCACTAATAGGTATCTTATACCAAGTCTATTTTTAGTTTTAAGAAACATTTATGAACAAATGGGGTTTCCTTTCATCACCCAGCTATCAATTTTGGGCCTCTCACAAGAAGAAAAACATTGAGGTGCTGGAGTGAGTGAGAAGTGAATGGAGTTGATGAGGAGCAGCTGAGGGAGCTGGGAGGGCTTGGCCTGGGGAAAAGGAGGCTTAGTGAGGACCTTGTTGCTCTCTACAATGACCAGGGAGGAAGGTGTAGCCTGGCAGGGGTCAGGCTCTTCCAAAGAACAATCAACAGGACAATAAAAACAGTCTCAAGTTGCACCAGAGGGGGTTTAGTTTGGATAGTAGGGTATATATCTTCATGTTAAGGCTTGTCAAACACTGGAATAGGCTACCCAGGGCTATGGTGGCTTAACCATCCCTGGAACTATTTAAAGACCTGTAGATGTGGCACTCAGAGACACGGTTTAGTGTGGACTTGGCAATGGGTTAATGGTTGGACTCAATGATCTTGAAGGTATTTTCCAACCCAATGACTCTGTGTTTCTAGAACTGGGTACTCCAGCCTTCTAAAAGTCTGTCTGAAACGTTAAAACTAAGTGAAGTATTTCATCATCTCTGAAACATGGCTGTGTCTCACAAAATGTAGAGATTGGAGCAGTCTTTACTGCTTTAGGTGGGTCATTGTATCCCACCTCTGCTGCTAGGAGTGGTGAATGATTTTTTTTTTCCCCTACGTTTGTAGTTCTACTTTGAAGTTATTAAATCGTTAAGATTTAATATTTAATAAGATTAAATATTTTAAATATTTAATATTTACTATTAAAGCCACTATTTACAGGAAAGTTTATCATCCATTTTTACTGAGACCTCATCAGTATCTCTTACTTCAGTTTTTTTTTTCAACTCTCTTTACCAAGACTAATTCTGAAAAAAAACCAGCTAAATATTGAAAGGCTCTTAAAAATAAAAAAATATTCAAATATTCAAATTCTGTAGAAAGCATTATTATAGATGGATAAGTAAAAATCTTGCATACAATCTTGCAAGTCAGCTGCTTGGAGCTGTAGCTATTCTGGATATCCTTCAATTTTTCTTCATAAAAATTGGAAGATATTCACCACAATTAACATTAAAAACTTGAAATCACTGAGATAGGGCAGAAAGTTAATTTGCATTTAATACATTCTTTTTTCTGCTCTCATCCACTTAGCTTAAAAGATTGGTGTTTCACCACATGATATTGCAGTGCACTATGACATTCTCTCTCCTTTTCTGCTTTTATCCATTTGCAGTTCACACCATGAAGCTCCATGCTGCAACATTCCTGGCCTGAAATAGACTTCTAAAGGCATCCCAGTGCCTCATGCTTTTTTTTTTAACATTTTTTTGACTTTCTAAAAAATCAGCTGATGTAAAGCAGTACAGCGAATCATTGCTTGCTCAATTTTCCCATACGGTTCAGTCTGTCAGTGCAGTTCTCAATGTTCTTGCATATTTTAGCACTTGTCTCATCACAGAAAGAACAGCTCATAAGGAGATTCAGCAGGTGAGAGTCCAGCAAAATGCGAAAATGGAATGCAATAATACTACAAGATATGATAGTTGGTATTTACACAATATATAAGCCTGAAAGCTTCTTAATTTTTTTAAACTGAAATGAATAATAAAGGAGGGTAACAGACAAAAGTTTTGCTTTTTCAGACTACAAAATTGCACTATCTACCTATTCACGCTGTGTAGGGCTGCTCAATAGCGTAAAACGCCACAGAATTTGAATTCAGGCTAAACTCAATTGGAGTATTTTTTTTTAATTATTCCTTCAGCTCTCTCATCTGAAGCTTATGAGAATGAAAGCACACAGCCTCAAGCTCCTGCAGCCTACCTTCACTGCAGCCCAGACTGATTACAGTATTTTGCTAAAACATCCCATTAGCCTCCTTAACTGGACAGAAACACATTCCATTGCTTCCTAGAGACATCTGAGGCCAGCACACCACCTTCTTCCATGTCCTTGCTTTTTTTGACACTGGAACCACACTCCTGCTATTCTTGTAGCACTGCTCCTCTGAGAGGAGCGTTTATTTCTCCAGCCTTTTCCCAATATATTATGGTGAAATCTTTCTGTCCTTCCAATCTCCAGAGAAATTAAAGCACTGTGCAAGGCTCTCCTCTTAAAAAAAGGCTCCCCTTCTTTTTACTCCAGGCCAATTCCTTGACAGATATATGATACCAGGCATATGCAAGGTATGAGATCTTGTCTGCAAAAAATGGATGGAATGTGGTCAGTTAATTTCCTTACCTTCTCCTTTGTATCCAACACAAGACAACTGATTCTGGGTTTTTCCCCCAAAAGTGATAGTCTTCCTTCCCCAGTTCTTCTAATGTGGACTCTGAAGGAATGCATCAATGTCATTCTCTACCACCAAACTACGTAAGAGTAAGTCAAGACTAGGTATTGAAATATTAAGAGTAACGTTCCCTTGCTCCTTTTAAGAAGGAAAGGGAAGCTTTCCACATTCTGTAGACATGAAGGTAGTTTGATCTTCCCCGAGTACTTTTGTGATGGAATAAAAAAGAAAAAAATTACCCTGGCAAAATCACTGGGGGAAAAACAATCATATAATCTGTCAGAAGGTTTTCAAGGACTTGTAAAGTTGGCATTAGCTTCTGGCTAAAACAATGTACTGTGAGACACAGGAAAAAAAAATCAGTAATTCAAACATTATTGTGTTCTTCCAAGATCTGTCTATCTGGCACGTTTGTGCCACTCTTACAGTGTAATCACCCATCATGGAAACTGATGTCCCAAGTAAGAGATTACAACAAACTAAGACACCCATGCAAGTCATCCTCAGAATCATCAATAAACCTGCACTTGCCAGCTCTGACAACTTTTCAAAGATATGTGTATTTTACTGTTGGTTGCCACGATTGACATTAAATGCCCTCTTTTTCTTCTACAGAGCAAATGAATCCACAACAACAGCTATTTATAATACCCTTTTTATTTTTCAGCCAGAAATACAATTTAATTTAATATTTCAATAAACAGTGTTTATTCCTTAAACAAACCCCCTATCTCTTTGGCATCTGACCAAATCCTGTTTTTCAAACTAAAGACTATATAGGAAGACTTTCAAGATCATTGTTCGGTACATTAAATTTACACCAGTGCACTTAACTTTGAAAAATACACTTTTTTTTTTTTTGTATTTTCTAATAAACCTTAAAAAAATAACCAAACCACAAAATGCTCACTAGTAGGCTGTCTTCATTTAAACTGTGGAGTGACAGAGCAAGAATTCTCCATTTTCCGGAGCACGTGCACAAACTAGTGCTTTCTAGTAATTCTGAGTGACAAACAAACAAACAAACAAAATCTTAAATCTGTCAGAAACAACTGATCAAATAATTTGTTTCAAAGCAATATAAAATTATTTTTAACTTCTGCAGAGGTCATCAGGCACAATCAAGTTATGCACTGTTTCAGTAAAAAACTGCACCTAAAATAAAAGACAATATGAAAACTATTTTTCATTTTTAAACTAAAGTTACCAAAATGTTTTAAACATATCAAGGAATACAGCTGTCAAAACTGCATTTGATGTCATGTTAGGATAAAAATTTATTAAGTAACAAAAGTAACCCAGAGCATTATTCTGCCAAAGAATTCAAGATCATCTCTGACACTGACAAGAAATATTTCACTTGCAGTCTTATCAAGAAAAAATCTGCCCTCCAGAGCTTGTGTTCAGTGCTTCAAGTCAATGGAATTTCCAAAGCTATGCTGAAATTGATACCCTCTGCTACTATAGATGAAATTAAAATCACAAATTAAAATCAAAAACATTACCAACATACCATACAGACATTCCAGTTTGTCTCAAGACAATGTAAAACCAAAATCTACTAAAGAAACCCCCAAAAAACCAACCAGCCAGCAAACAACAAAAAAGCAACAAAAGAACTTCACTTCCTGAAAGATTTGCTTTAAATAACTGAAATATTTATTACGAACATGTTTTAGAAAAAGGACAAAGCAATTACTTCCATGCAGAAACTAAAAAAATAATTTAATAGGATTCAAGTAGCAAAGGTTTCTTTTATGAACAAATCTCACCCACATCACCAGTACAAGCGCAGTCTCAAAATGTATGAATTGGATTGTTTAAATAGCAAGTCCAGTTAAGCTCACTTTTCTGTCCATGTGGTAAGAAAAACCCATACACTTTACTACAGAAACAAAAAATAAACCCAAAAAACCTCCTCGAGTACTTATCCAAGAGCAGTTTCTAACATCAAGCCAAAACTAGCAACAACTGAGCAGGCATCACCAATTTTTCAATGTTGAATTACTGCAAATGCTAGATGTAGCAGTACAGAAAAAAAATTCTAAAACTCAAAAGCTTTTTTTTTGTTAAAATGTGTCCAAAGAAATATCCACTAGTTGCAGTCAAATCTGCATCAGAAGTTGCTTGATCAGGAAAACATTTCTCTCTCCAAGTATTTGTAGAACACTGCACTGCCAAGACTGTATTCAAATAAATTACTTTCTGGTAACACTGAGATGATAAAACCACCTACAATGTGAACAGTCATGTACACAGTACAACAGTGGATTTTTTGCAGCAACAGAGATCAGAAACCATTTCTAAATTTGAGATGATAGCTCATGTGCTATTTCTTGCAAACATACGATCCCCTCTAAGAGTAAGGTGTTGGAGCTGGTATTGTAGCACTTCTGTGTCAGCAGGTTCCTTAATGTTCATTTTGTCTAAATTGAGGTAGTCCAGGGATTTTGAATGAGCCCTTTTGCCTTTCAAAAGGCACAGAGGCAGAGGACCATGAAGTGCCTTGTAAGGTTCACATGGTAAAGCTTTATTGTATTTATCCCCTGAGCTGGGCATCCGCCTCCTCCTCCTTCCATTTACTGCTGGGATCTCATATGGCTGGTAGTACCTACTTCTAGTTTTGTACAAACGTGAGGAACGTGGATGTCCTGAATCAAGATGTTTGGAGCCCAAGTTAAGACCAGATTCTCCTTTATTCTCTTCACTTCCCGTACACTTATGGGCTAATTTTAGCAGCTCCTCTCCAGTTGTGAAACCAACCAGGTAGTTAGAATCCATGTGAAGGATCTGATATCCCGCAACTGTCCGCCGCAATGGTGAGCAGGGGGTGCTGGAACAGCGTGGCTTTTCTGCTTCCATCCTGGTTGCTGAACTCACCTCTGCAAGAGGAACAGGGAGGGTGGAGAGGGCAGTTCTGGACTCTCCATTCACATCAACTTCCATTTTAAACACAAAGCTTTGCTCCTAAAAATAAAACAGAGCCTGATCAGAAAATGCAACACAAGTTGCTGAGAGTGGACCACAGAAATGGAATTTTGTATCACCCAGAAGTCAAAACCAGTACTTATTCAGTCTGGTCTTAGCTCTCTGCACAGTGTCACATAACAGAACTATCACCAATATGTGTCTTTCAAAATTATCTTGGGTGTGTTTTTTAATAAAAGATATCAGATACTGATAATTCTAAATAGCTAAAAATGTACTTGCCTACTATCAAACACAAAACCAGAGCATCACTCTGGTTCATTTTTTCAGTGTTTTGGTGCATTTAGTCCTTGTAGACACTCACCTCTTGAAGCATCTACATTCATTAGCAGATGCACTGCACACCTTTCCCGATCTTTACTGTCTAATTTGTCTACTGACAATATTCTTATTAAACAAAGCTTTCAAAAAACATGCCTAAAAGGTACCACCTCATTCAGATATGACCATGGACCAGACCTGATCTGAGTATACTGCAATGCTTCCACCTTCCAGATGTGCAGACAGCTTGTTTTAAATTCAAAGAAGGGCACCCTAGCTGTTCCACACCAGTCTGATTAGGTCATCAGCAATCCTCACCCACTCCCCCCAAAAAATTCACCTATCAATTAATTCACAATCACATACTCTTTTATTCTAATAGGATTCCAACGTATTTCTAACAAAGTATACTGAGTTTAATGAATATAGCATTAAATTCTTAAAAGCATCTTAATAAGCAATATTTATTTCATTTCACTCTTCCCTCACAACTATTCCCAATATTTGGTGCCTTTAAAGACATAAGTGCTCACTGCAAGCTGTTACCACCTCTAACACGGAAAGCTATGGTCACCATCACAGCAAGTATACACCAGCAGATGCCAGTGCACCAGAAAGCCTTGTTTTCACTTTTGTTTTCAGTGTCATCTGAACAAGTTCAGTGACACAGCTACTTCACAAAACAGAAAGGTCACATTTGTTTCCAAATCCATGCTTTCTTCATTGTCAGACTCATCTTTGCTCTCAACTGTAGCTAGTGGCTCTGTAGTCAATACACTTCACCAAAAAATTCAGCATACCTATGTCATGTTTAAAGGCAACAAGACTCAAAGGAAGGAAAGTTAACACCTAAGTGTTAAGCAGAAACAATTCTGAAATTCATTATATGTGACCATAAACTACGTTCAAAATATCAATATCTCACACATAAGACTAACCTAAAACATGCTTCCAAGAGTTTGCAAACTTTTGAAGCTACTACTTGCCGCCATTTTGAGGCTTTGACTGTCACAGGCCAAGTAGCAATGATGCAACAAACAAGGAAATATTTTATTCCATCTTCTGCAAATAGATACCCCCAAAATCCCATTAAGACAAATCTCAATTAATTTGTTTCAAAATAAGAGAGGGAACTGTGTGCAAGTATGACTTGCAAAAGAAAATACTAGCCTTGTGCAAAATATAAGATTACCTTGTTTCTGTTAAGGGACTGGGAAGAACAGTTCAAATAGTGTTTTGTCAGAGACTGGAAATCTGTTTTGAGAGATCTTGGGGGCTTGGAATGTATGGTAGGGGGTGGGTCAGGCCTTGCTCTGGTGAGGTGGTGCCCTACCTCAGTCCCACAGAGTCCATCAGTCATGGCACAATGTAGGCAGCCCCCAGGCATTGCGTAACCCAGCCCTTGAGTGGCCAAGCGACCAAAAATCCCAGTTGGGAGGAAGGATCTTTAAGAAGGCTGACCACGAGGCAAGCATGTTGCTCTTTAACCCTACCTTCATCTTGGACCTTTACATGCCTGGAACCCAGGACTTCATAGCTATGTCTGTTTTTCCACATCTTTCCTATCTTTCTCCCTTTCTTCTTCTAACTTTCTTTTCACAGAAGGTAACATCAAATGGGTTTAAAGGTTTTTAATGTTCAAAGTAGGCTATGTCTGTGCTGGGGTGTTTCATGTTGTACTAAATCATTTTACAAAGTTCCTCATCTTCTATAGCTCGCTAGTAAACTTTTGTGTGATTTTTTACCTCTTGAAGATATCTGGTTGGTATTTCTCCTTTGCGTCTACCCAAACCAAAGAATCTTGGTTTAACCCTGGATTTAAGTCACTGGAGTGTGATGTTCCTACCTCTTCTTCCCTGCTTAGTCCCCAATCAACCTGCTGCTCCCTAAGCTAATACAGTAAGAGTAAACAAAATGCCCACAGTTCTGTTAAAGAGGATCTTATTTGCCATTAACAGACATATGATGGAAAGACTATTCCTAATGTTCCTTTAGTCTTTAACAGTCTCCTTTCACTCTCACAGTCATGGTGTACTTAGGATTCTTCATTGCCAGTTTTGTGTAGCGTAACTTTTGCAGATACTTCATCCAGTGATATTTTAAGCATTTTGGGGTTGGACTAGATAGTCTGGGGTTGGACTAAATGATCTCCAGAAATCCCTTCCAAACCTAACAATTCTGTGAATCAAACAATACAGGTAAAACAGTTGAAAGAATTGAAATACTAAAGCAAACCAGACATCAAAATTTTTCACTGCAGAAAGTTCACACAACTCAATAATGCTGCCCATTATATTTAATTGAAGTCAATATGTATTTATGGAGTCAATTGTCAGTTGATAGTTGACTGTTTTCTTCTGCTTAGAAAAGCAGAAGCAAATGTTTTCTACTTTTAACACCATCTCAAGCAGTGAAACAGTAAATTGGATGATGCTTCAACTGCTGAGACAAAGGTATTAATGACAATTCCATAATGACAATGACCACCAGGAATCATGATTACTGGAGGCACAGCACAGAAATTCTGAATTACAACTTTCAGCTACCCTGTGATTTTTTGGCAAGAAACCCAAGTTCTTGCTCTTAATTCCCAAGTTTTACCCTGCAGTTTGGAAATCTCTCCTGGAACCTTCCAGAAAGACTCAATTTGCTCTGTTAAAAGAAACTGAAATGATGCTAGAAAATGTATAGATAAAAGGGACATACTGCAAAGTTGGAAATTAATCATATTAATCACCTAGTCACACATAAACAGCAAAACCAACCAACCAAACAAAACAAAACAAAACAAAACAAACAAACAAAAAAACACCCCAAAAAACCAACAAACCAACAAAGAAACAAAAAAAGCCCAGAACAAACCAATCATTTTGCCACAGCAGTATGTGCCCTAAAGAAGAGGAAGGAGGAAGAGCTATCTTCATGCACTTTTTGAGTTTAAAATCTCTAAGTAACACAAAGGCTCTTCTCAAAACACAACTTTTAAAATTAATCTACTTTTGTTTGCATCATAGGTATGTGCTCTGGTAACCATGAGCAATCAACTTGGAAAACTAACCATGCAGAAGGGAAGGAGTCAGCAGTTAACTGCACAATAATTACCCTCACTGTAAACTAGTACAAAGGAAAATCAGAGCAGAAAGTCTTCTTCTGGTCTTCAAGCCAGCATGGTCCAGCCTAGTACTTTAGGTTCTGAAACTGCAGAACTCCCATTCTTTGCTGCAGCGTGAAGAACAGTATTAAAACCAAGAAATCTGTCAGACATTTGAATGCAACAGCAGTGTCAGTGGGTGATGCCACAAACACCAAAAACTCAAGGGAACAGCACTGCTAGCTGGTGACAGGAATGACTGGCCAGCTTCATAACCAAAGGAATAAAACTCAGCAAACAATGTATGTGCTCAGCTCTTCTCTCCCAAGACTTCTAATGCCAGTTATTCAAGCTGCCATATGGCTTCAAAATTATTTGTATTCTTATCTGGGAAAAAAACCCTAGAAATTACATAAAGACATTATTTAGAAGACTCTTATGAAAGAAAATAGAAATGAATAGATTAATAGAAATTAATCACCTACACAGTGAGTGTAGGTACCATTACCTATAAATAGATATTTAAGACTTTTTGACAGCATTTTTAGGACATTTCTAAATATGACAAAGCATTGGATAACTTCTGTTATGTTCACTGCTGTTTACAACTATAAGCTCATCAGTAGTTCCAAGCATCTGTTGTAACACTGGAAAAACAGTATTTCAGTTTAAGAAGACTACTTCTTCAGGTCCCAACTGGCTTGTCTTCTTGCCCCTCAAACAGAATCACAACCATGATGCCAATTCAAGGCAATTTTTAATTAAAGATTATAATTGAATCTAAGCAAGGAGACTAAGAGCAAGATGGCACATCCTTTCCTGCTGGTCCACATATTAAAAAAATATGCAAAATAACTGAAAATAGCAGTTATGAAGGGAATTCATTTGACCAATACCTACCAGAATGGCCTCCAGAATAGAATTCAATGAGATTTTACAAGATTTTATTAATTCTCTTTGTATATTTAAAGCAGGTTCTGTATATAAAGTAACCAGACCCAATCCAGATAAATACTGAGAAAATTGTCTAAAACACAGAGCAGAGAAATAATAAAGATAAATACTAGATTAACTACTAATAATCACTGTAAGAATACATTCATATTCTTGGGTTTTTCTTTCAGTGTAAAACTATCAAAGTGTCCATATTTTGCAAAGCCTTTATAGGCTTTCTGGTTATTGACTCTTTCACAAAGTTGTCAGACACCATTCATATATCTCTCATAACATGAGACAAATGAAAAGTAGACATGCATGACATAACAAGGGCCTTATATCACAATATATGCACTGAAAATCATTTATTGTTGAAGTGACTTCTTGCCATGTGCCTCACTGCACTCAAAATCTTGCGAGTTTTTTCCCCCAATAAAGTGTTATTTCTTCTGTTACATGTATTACAGTCTTTCTGAGGAAAGAAATGTGCCTTACAAAACAGAAACTTTAATTACTCACTGTTTAAAGACAAAGAAAGATGAAGAGGGGCTTTCCTTGGTATTCTTATGCTTTGTAGAAAGTCTGCATTATTTTGGAACCACTGTAAGTTACTCTTAACAAAATAACTAGTTCTCTGTAATTTGGCATTTCTATTGTTACTTATCTCCTCAGCTAGAATCTGAATTGATTTGACAACACGCCTTTTTTTTTTTTTCTTTTAGATAAGCATTAAATTTCTGTCCATTCAGTAAATGTTTTCCTCTTACGAACTGATTTTTCCTCCTATATGCCAAGCCTGTAATGCAATACCATTAGTAAAGAATCACTAAGATATGTCACATTGATAAAACAGAGACATCAAGCCAGTTTTGACACTTTCTCTTCTCTGTGCTGCCATTACTTGACATATACAACACACTTAAAAGACAAAATATTTGTTAAACATCAGGAGTAAGTGAAATGCCATGTGTGAAGCCAGGACACTTTTAATTATTTCAACTGTCTCTTTGTGAAGAGTAAAAAAAAAGTCTACATCATTCCCCTCGCAGTCAGAAGGCAAAAAAATGTTTGCTGTTCCTTACAAGAAATTCCATACTCCTCTAAAGAGAATGGGGGCAATATGAAACTGTTGCACCACATAAGACAACATTCAGATGGAGTAACAACTAAATGTAGCACAGACTTACTTGCTCAAAATTACACGCAAGAAAATGAAATTATGTGTAAGACATACACTATAATACTACAGGCCTTAAGAAAACATGAATTGATATTACTGAATTAATAAAGCCAGTGTAGTAACTTCAGAATGTAATGTAAAGCAACAGCCTACCAAACACCTCGTAAAGTGTGTGTGTGTATTGGAGGGGGGGTTTTTGTCAACAGGTAAAATATTAAGTCATTCAGCTACCCAGTATACCAGGGCAATAAATGCTACATGGCTTACATAAAACTAGGATTTACAAATCTTTCTTTTTAAAAAGACGATTACATCAATTTCTGCCATTATGCTTCTTCTCTAAGGAGCAGTAACCAATTTTTTAAATTCTTGTTATTAACACAGTTTTATTTGAAAACTATTATGATCCAGAAAACTACCTTTTAAAATTGCAGATGGTCATCAATGCATTACTGAGAAACTAGAACTAGCAACACAAGTGACTAGCTCAGACCAGATCAGCATGACAGAGCACACAATTTACAAAGAAGAGACAGATGGAATGTCTGACCAGACTAATGAATTTTGTATGAGCAGACTTAGCAAGCAGAAGTGAAAGAAAATGGTGGGAAAGAAGGCCATTTGGCATCTCCCTGCCAAGCAATACTAGATGGAAGTGTTTAACAGACAGTAATTTCTCTGAAATATTTAGTCTTCCACACGGACAATTGACTCCCTCACTGGACTGAATCACAGATAAACATGTTCTCTTCACTTGGTCAGTGAAATGATGCTCCTGGCCAGCATAAAGGTGGTTGTTAACTATGCTGACTCATCAAAAAATGAAACAGTGAGATACATGCAAAGAAGCTGACGCATATTGTAACACAAATAATTTTTATTCTTTATTGGATTAGTATGTAAAATAATGTTTCCCTTATTTCATTTTTACTTCTCTGTATTTTTGATCCTTCATCTTTTCATCTACTAAAATCTAAGTTTCATTTTCCAAGTTCTTCATATTTTCAGGTTAGCCCACTTGGGAAGACACCTAACAACCTGACTTGTCAACAAAAAACTAAACTTCCTTTTAATAATATGAGCCAGAAACATAAATGAAAGAGTGCTTGAAGTATTCCAGTTTTTACCAAATACTGATTTATTTTCTTTAAAAACCAAAGTTCTAGTGGGACTATAGGTCTCCACTGTTTTTGTGTTAGAGAAGAAACTCAGGCTGGGAATTACTTTGTACTTAAAAGTCAGTGCAGCTCTAGTGACATTATTTTGAAATGATCAGCCTAAACCATACAATATTCAGCCTTTGAATAGGAATAGCTATTTGAAGAAAGAAACTGTAAAAATAGACCTACTCACAGGTATTATGAAAAATTTATTCAATGCAATTTAGTTTTTTTAACAGAAGCACTTTAAGCACTTTCTCAAGCTCACTAGAGTAATGTACATAAAGGCTTTAAAGTTTTGTTGTTTGCCTGCTCCTCAAATGTTCCTTCCCGTACTTAAAAGTGACTTAAAGACAAGTGTAATTCAAGTATGGAGTAACAATTCATAAAAGTCCAGCAGCACCTGCAGTTACTGTAAATTTCTATTAAACTTACAACTAATGCGAACAGAAATCTTCCTCCCAAAACACTCAGTTCTGACTCATCTGACTTTGCCATACCATTCCACATTTGCATGTGATTATACATGCCCAGTGGCCAAGCCAGCAGCGAAAGGCTGATCAAAGAAGAGACTGTACAGAAAGCCACACTACAGTGTCATTACTCTTATGCAAGAGCTTAATTTCAGTGATTGTACTGCCTCATTTCCCTCTGCTTCAAAGCCACTGTGAGAACCATCCTCCTCTCTCTTCAATATCCCAACAAATTCCTCAAGGGGGAATAAAAACCAAACTGAAGCAAGCACACCCAGTTGGCTGGAATATGGTTCAAAATAGACTAACAGCAGGAGGATGGTGGGAGGAGCAGCTTTCTGACATCGATTCATTTCTGCATGCAGCTATGCAAGCACACACGTATGACATCCTGGCCCACTCTAGAGAACTTTGTAATAGATTTCTTTGTAAGAGAGAATATATTTATGGTAGGCAAAATCCCTATATAAAATAGCATATAAATAATATATACAGAGAATTAAGGTCTGAGATTCTTCTCCTACATTCTGCAGACCACTCAAAACAGCACTGCAGCTGCTCGAAGACACTCTTCTGGTAAAGGTGCAGAGACAGAACTGGAAAAACATGCCTGCTAATGAACGAAAGCACCTTTGCAAATTTCATACTCTAAAGTAACATCAATGCACCTTTGAGTGCACAAGGGCAGTCCGTCAGCTTCATAGGCCATACAATAAACATTAAAACAAAACTGTCTACTCTTCAGTAAACAAAATTTATTACAAAAAAAAATATAAAGTTACCCACAGAAGGCCGTGCACTAGTGCACATTGTTATTGTCAGAATGAACAGTAAGGTCATATTCAAGTTTATCACTCGTCTGAGAGTATGGGGCTGCCAGTGGCTTTAAACTGCAACTGAGGAGACGGTTATGCACACTAAATACATATATACGCTAATACTACATACAGCTGCAAACAGGTTTCCACCGCTTACACTGTTACTCGTCGGGTGGCACCGGGAGCAGGCTCAGCGTAGGCTGCAGGCCCCGCAACTCCCCGGCTTCTCTGCACACACGGGGATCGCCACCAGCGTCCCGCTCTCCTTCTGGGGCTGCCGGGCAACTCCTGCCTTGCTCCTCCTCCCTGCCGGCTCAGCCCCGCCGCACTCGGGGCCGCGGGCCGGGCCCCGGGGCCTGCAAGAGCGCGGGGCCGCCGCCAGCACCGCGCCACCCGGCGCNCCGGGCCCGCCCGGCGCCGGGTGAGGGCGGAGCGCGGCGGCGGCTCCGCGCGGTGCGTCCAGGCCGGCCCGAGTGAGCTCCGCCTCCCGCCCCGGCCTCAGCCTCGGTGGCTTCTACCTGTCCTGAGCGTAGTTTAATAAACGCTAGTTCCCCCATGGGATTTTCCGTGGTATACAGCTGTAATAATGGATCAAGTAACCATCTCTTGGTGGCTTTCTCATCACGGGAATACCGCCCGTTTCTGTAGTATTTCCACTGGCT
>VWYO01027664.1:75942-102123 GCA_013400275.1 Rhadina sibilatrix
AAAAAAAAAAAAAAAAAAAAAAAAAAAAAAAAAAAAAAAAAAAAAAAAGAAGAAAAAAAAGTTCAAGGCAGTTGCAGTTTAAGTTGCAGTGACTTTTTAAAATTGCTCCAAAATAGTGTTGAGTTTAAATATTCCAAACACTAGTTTTGCAGATTTCAGTAGGCCAGATGAAACTTCCTATTTTGCTTGTAAGAAAAAAATGTTTTACAATGTATGTTTTCTCTAAATTGGCTACTTCTTCCAGCAAATAAGCAAGCTCTGAATGCTAAAGCACATTCCATTTTAACATACATTATCTGCACAATCAAAATTTGGCAATTTGTGCTTCTGATATCTTGTGAAAATTAACTTCCATATAATTTATGAAAATGGTTGAAAGTCTGAAATAATAGGCTATTAAACTGTACATAAGTGAACTCATAGCTAGGAGGGGAGTTTGCATGATCATCGCAAAAACAGCTTTTAAAAATCAAAAAAATTGATGTTGTGAGCATTTGTTTATGAAAAAACTTGGAAATAGAAAATGTAAGACATTAACATTTATTATGTCTGTTAATTTATGGAAGTCGTGAAGTTACACAGATATCCTTACAGAAGGGAATCATGCATCTTTTTCTCTCCATACTGCCCATAACCAAGTGATTTCCAAATCTGTAATACTTTTACTGCATACAGACAACTCATTCCCAACACAAACATGAAAGAAAAAGCTTTTGATATGAATCTTCATTTTTGATGGTTTTAAGCAACTGAAAATGAGGCAATAAGAAGCTGTTAGTCTGCTTCTAGCATTAATATCACAGAAGTGCCACTATGCACCATCTGAATTTCCACTCAACCATCCCAACAGTATTAGCGATACAGCTGTGCATCCCCCCACCTCTGTGACATTAAGCTGTATCTGTGAAGCACACCTAGATGTCATGGCTTTCAAGACAGCAAACTAGGTTCAAGATGTTACCTACAGAATTCGTGAAACACAAAACCAAGCCACTTAAAAAAAAAAAAAGCTTCCACTTTATCTCTTACCTTCAAAAGCTTGACAAATGGAGTCACTTTCACTCCATGTGAAAGCAAAAACAGCAGAAGACATCTCACCTCCTGTACCTCTCCTACAACCCTAATCCCTCTGTTCCCTTTCAGCACAATCACCCTGAAAGTTTGCTCAATTCCCAGTAGTAACTGTCTTGTAAGGATGAATAGAAAAGCAATTTATGTTAGTTCGTAGATGTAGGTTTAGACTGAAAGAGTCTTCATTTTCAAATATCAACTTTTCTAAAATGGCTTAAAAAAAAGGAAGTAAGTCTTATCACAGAATAGTAATAATTAAAAAAAATATCCCTTCGGAGAAATTATTTGCCATGGAGGATTTCCCACTGAGTAAGGGCAAACCTTCTGTGAGATGTATCATGCTGCTTCTGTGTAATCAAAAGCAGAATTACATTTGGTTTTGTCTTCTTAAAAGCAAGCAAAAGTTAATGTCTTTGACAGAAATTATCTGGAACACAAACACTTACTTCAACAGAACCAATCTTCCTGGATCTTGGAAGGGGTGACTTTCTGTGTATGTGAATTGGGTCTGAGACCATTGGCTTGAACATCACTACTGATCGATCCGTTTCATCTCTTTTAGGAGCGTGCACCTCCTCATCACTATCATTTCTATGAGAAGTTTTCTTCGAGCCTTCATTCTATAGAAAATACATAATTCATTTTCAATTTGTCTGCACACCTTCAAACATGTAGACAGAAGTGGCTCTTAAATAAATTTTCTGCATAAAGATAAAACAAGCTGATTTTAAAAACACAGGATGTAAATCACATATTACTGAAAAAACTGCTCGACTTTAATAATCTACATAATAATCTGTTTCTTTCTTCTTCTATTTAGAAGAATTCCAGCCAAGCTTTGCTCTCATTCCTTTCTCAAAAAGCAGTTGTAACTCCATGTATCTTGGAAAGTATCAATCCTTCCCCTTTACTCATAAACATGCCAAACTACTTTCTTAAATATGTCTTCCAGTTCTCAGAATATTATTCATGTGACACTCTGATGTTGATATAATTTTTCTTAGAGTACTTCATATTTTTCGTAAAAATTCTAGCAAAGCCTTAGAACATCCAAATTTTCTGTGTCCTATCTCACTGCCCCTTTGAAGTGGAAAATATTGGGACTACTTATCTTTCACTATATGTTTTTCTACCAAAAAAAAATCCCACTTGTATTTTTTACATAACAGTTTTAAGGTGTTTATTTTAGGTACGTCCATACCCAAAGAACTGAGATTTTGCTTTATAGAAAGGCATAATTATTACCTCTCTGGAGGCAGGTCTGTATCCATATCCAGATGGTAAATTTTTATCTTCCTCACAGCCTTTAGCTCCTGGACTGAAATGTAGCTCTACATGAAAACGTTCTTCTGAGGAAAGTTCCTGAAGTAAAATAATTAAATATGTTTATACTTTAATACATAGCTCAGCACTACTCATTTCTGAAAATATTTATCCATTTTAAATACCTTGTTTGGATCCTCATAAAGCATGATAACAATCTGTGTCATATAATTGAGTTCATTGACCACATTTAAGTAATCCATTGCTCGTTTCCATTGTTCATCTTTTGATTCCTTATGGAGAAAAAAAATATCAACAAGTAAAACTCAGCTATTTTCTTTAAAAATACTGATGACTTCACTTTTCCCCCATTTACACATATTTTCATAGCAGAAGTGCAAAGCTTATCATAAGGAAAATGCAGAGGTATAATGAAAAAACCAAGTATAGACCTCCATAAGTGACTCAAATTTGCTCATCAAATTACTGAAGAGTGAAGAGCAGAATTTTTCATGTTATTTCAGTGCATCTTTAATGTTTTTTTGCCAATGATGGATATGTAGGCAGAGTCACTGTTTTCAATTCACTTGATGAGAACCCAGAGATTTGAAGATTCTCATCTTCAAATGACATGAGATTAGCAATTCATCTAATAATAAATTATTAGCAATTTCACAATAAATTCCTTTCAGCTAGTATATTGTGAAAAATGTTTTTAGATATCGCACTAACAGAGAGTCAAACAAACAAAGCTTTCCAGTATATAGAGGACATACAACCGTCACATCCCAAACTACTTATATGAATAGTCACCTTTTTCATGCTGTAGGAAAAAACCTCATTTATTAATCCACCTTAAAGAAAAATTAAAAGTTTATCAGACTTGGAGTGTACCTGTTGTCACACCTGTCACAGAGGTTTATAAATACTTTTGTCATTACTGAGTTCAGTCATTCATTACCAGAAGCAAGTATGTCAATACAACAATTTGAAAAGTAGTATATAAGTCAAGCCGTATCTTACAAGGTTTGTGGTGCTGCATATATCTTCTCTAACAGCTCAGTTTAAGTTATTTCTGAATCTGGAGATTCGGAAATATTACTGAATCTTGTCTTTTTCAGTGACAAAGACTATGGGAGAATAATGCACCATTGTTGTAGTATTCTAAAACAGTATAGGAAAGTAAGAAAATTCACTGTACAGGAGGAACTTTGTACTCTATGAACAGTCTTGAAATTAGGAAGCGGTATCTTGACAATGTCAGTGGTCAAAAATAGTAAGCCAGTGCAAAAGTAAATTCAAGAGAAGCCTGAATCATAACTTGAGAATAAAAGTTGGAAGAATTATCGGTGACAATAGAACAAAAAAAAAAAAAGTATCTGGCCTTTCCACATCTATTTGTGATTCCAACACATACAGCCAATGGAATGCAGTATTACTTTGATGGAAATCAGTATGCCAGTTAATGTGCAATTTGCAGTATGTTTTTGCATAAGTAATAGAAAATCAAATGTTTGAATAAATGTGATAAATTTCAAAGACATTTAAGGTTTTAATTGATACAGTCAGAGGAAGATTCAGGTTCCTCTTAAAATATGAGGGCTTTAACAGAGACACTTACATCACATAAGGCACCGTAACGAAGGGTGGATAATAGGGAGTGGACGTGACTCTCACTGGTGAAATACAGCCGGGTACGAACATGGCGTTCTGGGGACATAACACCCCTGGAGTAGCTTAAGAAAAAGAAAAATGTTATTAGACCATGATAAGATGTATCCTTATTTTTAAAATAGCTGTTATTAAATGAATGAATAAATAAATAAATAAAATTTTCTAATTTCTCTGAGCTAAAAAAATATTTCAAATATGAAAGCTATAGACTATGTCTAATTTTTATGGGAATTAATGTAACTATGTAAAAAAGTAACTGGCTTACAGAGGGTGTAGCTTATTTACAGTGTCATCGTCTTGAGTTCTCTGAAGGTCAGAACGAATTTTTCTGACTAGAGGAGTGCAGTAACCTTTGGCAATCTCCAATTTCTCAGCTTTAGAAATACCATATTCCTGTGTAAAAACAAATGACTTAAAACTCAGTTAAAGATTAAAATGCCTTCTAATTCAAAGCTTCTATATTAAAGCAAATTAGTCATCTATGAGTTTGCTCTGCCTACAAACCATTTTGTTTAACACTTTTTCTACATATGGTAACTGATGTAGCTTCAACTAATTTGCAAATTACCTTTTTGTTGTTTGATTTGATACAGAGAAAAAGTTTTTCCTTCACTAGTTAAACCAAAGAAATGGATTTACCTTCTGGTATGATAAAGCTCTTTTTCTTAACCAAAGCATCTACAGAGTCAGTCCTCCTTCTTGTCACCATCTCCATCTCCTATCCTGCCCCAAAATGTTGTTTGTTTGATTTTTTTCCCCTTTCTTTTAACAGTCACTAAAGAGACATATTTGGTATGTCTTAGTTTGGGGTAAACCGCCCCAGAGAAGATCTTCTATTTATGTCAAATAATAACACAAATGGTATTTATGTACAACTGGGAAATTACCAATGATATTAAATGTTGTAATATCATCAATATTTAAAAGTATATTCTTCCAGAAGCTTCATACTCTGTGCTGCACGTGGTATGAAAGTGCTCTCACAGTTAGAATGAATCTTCTTATTACCCTAGACAGCAACACAAGCACTTTGCATTATGTAGGCCATCAAGTTTTCTCTGTTTTTCTTCCTTCAGTATGTGTCCTCATTTTTACTTGCTCTTCTCTAACTTTCAAAATTTCAGCTTAACAGACCCACAAAACACAATGCATTCTAATACTACTATTTTTGTCCTCCATGTCAAGGAGTTTGAGACATGGGGAGAGGAAGAACTTCCTTCACATGCTGCACACAATATGGGTAAACACCTCTGTTACAACACTGCTCTGTAACTGCAGAGACACTTGGGGAAAGCATTAATCTGTTCTGTCCTGTTATCACAAATCAATTTCATGTCCTGCCACCTACAAGATTTTAGAGCTAATCCAGGTTTAACAGCCTGCAGAGCATGTAAGTTTAACTTGTCCACTTCTGGCCTGAAATTCTATGAAATTTAATGCCTACATTCACATCATGGAGTGTTAACGTATTGAAAAAGCATAATGTTCTTTTTAAATTAAAATTTTAAAATTAATTTAAAGTTTAAAATTAATTAAAATTTTAATTAAAATGAATTAAAATTAAAAGTTTAAAATTAATTAAATTTCATAGGTTCGGATTAACAGATTTGCAAAGAGCCCAAAAATGAAATTTCTAGAAGCATGAGAAATGAAATTAAAAGCTATTTCAGAAAACAGTTATTCACAAAGGCAACAGTTAAATCTATGATGAATGGCGAGATGAAACATTGTATTTTAATACACTGCTGTAAAGGAAGAAGGCATGTTCACACCTTAAATTTCTAGAAAAATTCACCCTGAATACAGCTTAATTAATTATGAATCAAGTTTTTTTAAAAAAAATTCCAGTTAGCTTGCTGCTGAAAAATAAGAGATAACGTTAAAGGCTTCTATCATTGCAAAATGTGGGAGCCTAAGAAGAAAACACAAAGTAGAGATTTTCACAAAAATTTAAAAAAGCATTTATTCTACACTTTCTTCTATTTAATAACTGAAAATGCTTACCTGAGGAATCACAATGTCAGCTAAAGCCTTTGAAAGCCTATATAATTCCATTGTGTTTTCTAATTTTAAGGATCCATTGTGTTGAACATCATATTTTATACAGTCATAAATATCAGGAATTTTGCTAATATCATATCTTCCATTTTTTGTTTTGAAGTCTTTTTCCAGCTTGGCCCACCTGCGCAACATCAGTTCTAGAGTTTCACTGTGGTACAGCTGAATATCTGGATAGACATGTATCTCTTGTAAGTAATTATTGCCATTCAAGTAACAAAAGGACATTTTAATTACATAGTAGTAACAACTGAATTATAGAGGGATTAAAATAAGTTAACTGCATTACTATTAAGAAGAAGGGACAGCTGGGCATAACATAATTTTAGTGCTGAAAGCATCAAAATTACACAGCTCTACTATGATAGTAAAACACAGTGCTGCATAAATGCACCACCAGCCCTTAAATATAAGATGTACCTATTTGACTTAGCTCTTGTACCATCAATTTTTCCCATTACTTTTGTGGAATGCTTAGTTTCAAATAATCAAGACAAGAATTTCTGCAAACACTGGAATTTCTGAACACCACAGAGCCGTTACCTGCAATACAACCACATGCTCCTCATGCTTTTAATGTCAAAACTATGCATATGAAATCAGACTGTGAAAATACTTAATCCATTATTGGTTGACTAATGTTCTGCTAAAAGTGAGTTTAGTGAAGAAAAGTTATGTTACAATTCTCTTCATATATTTAGTACATATATATGTTCATATATGTACTAAATACAAGTACAAAAACGTTTCAGTACCTGCAGACTTTGGGTCTTCCATTCTCTGCCTGATCTGAGAAGTCAAACTCTGGATCAAGTAATAGACCTTGTCACATGTCTTCACAGGATTTTTAATAACCTGCATTGATTTTATCAGTGAGATGCTTCCAGATGGAGTGAGCTGCAATTTGAGATAAACACAAAATTACTGTATAGACTAGATTTGAAAGACCTGGTGGGATAAAATGGAACATGTCAAAGATACCAATTATTGGAGAAAAAACACTCAAGCAGGTTGCTATGAATATTTTTAATAATTTATCAATTATCTATTACCTTTGAGGCATTAATACATCAAAACGTAGTACCATTTCCTAGAGATTCAAAAGTAATATGAAATTCATACAGCAGCTAATCCTATATAGTAAATATTCATAAAACCATTTATGAATTCAAAGAATTCATAAAACCATTTCTTTTAATTCAAGACAGTAAAACTTCGTATTACTTCCATCTTCCTTTCCAGTACCTTCTGTATTCAAAAGCTTACAAAAGTAAATTCTGTTAGAAATGTTGTCATTAGGCTACACACCTCACAAAACATTTTTTGCTCTATAGGAACCAGATTTGCAATAGTAACTGGTACCTTAGCTTGCCTGTTCCTGTCCTAGGCTTTTGTTTCTATAGGACTGCAGGACACAAACACAAAAAGAAAGCCTTTAAATGCATATATAACAACATATGAGATGTTCTTCAGAACTGAATTAATTACAGAAATGGTAAAAGCTACAACCATAGAGTAAATGTATGTGTGAGGCTTAGCCTCATTTTTTTCAGAAAAGTCTGCAGAATCCAAAGTGACCAATGATATGGAACATATCAACACAAACCAATGATATGGAACAAAACAACACACACTTATTTACACCTTCCTCAGTTTCCTGAAATGGATAGAGTAATTTGGATGTGGAAAACTTCAGTTCCTATTTCCCTATTATGATGTAAGTCAAGAAATTGATTATTTATACATAAAAGGGAGTGAGGCAAAGGAATAAACACCATACAATTTTCCCAAGCCACAAGTAAATTAAAAAACCTCTACAAATAAATGAACCCCCCAAAAGTTTTTATTGCTTTACAATCCCAAAGGTGTGTAACTTTCAGTGACCAAAGAGTAGTCTATTAGTTCCAGCCACATTTCAAACCTGATATATCTATATAACAAACATCAATAAATCTTTGCATTTTCTAATTACTGTTGAATCCACTGCTAGAAGTGGCTTGCATGATACTTTATATATTTAAATGAATCCACACAGAATATATACATGGAAGGTATATTATTGTTAATTATTTGCTCTCAATAGTTTTTCAAAGATAGCAGTTAAAAACCTCATTTGAGGACTTGTATTTAGTTGTTATAGGAGTCAGAGTAAGAGCAACTGAAAGAGAAAGAAGTTTCTTAACTACAACAAAACATTTAAAAACTGGAACAATAACGTGTTCTGTACTGAGACAACATAAACTATATTACTATGTGCTAATTTAGGAGGTTATCGAGCTATTTCATTTCACTGAAAGTATTCTACTGGTTTTCAGTATCTTAGTATTCTAAGTCAAAAAAAAGACCTTGCAGCAGATTAACGATTGAAACAACTGCAATAGGAAAACATTTTGTTACACCACCCACTTTCAAAGTAAAGATTACAAAAAATGCAAACAATATAATGTCATTTCTTGAATAATTAAAATATTTTTAATGGAAAGTGAAAAATGTTTACAAATGAGATCCCCATCTACTCCTACTTCAAAGTTTGCAGCTTTCTGATTACCCAAATTGCAGGACAAAGTATCTACAGCCACGTTTGGTACAGCCACCTTTGCAGTTCAAACTATTTGCAAGCACCGAAATAATTTTGCAAAACAGATACATAAAATACTGCTCAGTACTTCTGCACAGGAATTTTCATAATTATTTATTTTATTTCATGGGAAACTAATCATATGCTAACCTTATCATAATCATCAGTAGTGAATTCTCTGTCCCTCTGAAGAATTTCATGGAGCCTTGCTTTAACACGATGTTGACAGCTGCTTAAAGAATCACTGTCACTGTCCAACAGACCATTCATATTAGCACTTTTTACCATCTGGACAAGAATAGGAGTCAGCTCTCCCTCTAAGGCCAGTAGTCCCTGAAGCAAACAACACAATTATTCAGGCAAATAGATGAAGATGAAAAAATGAACATTGTAAAAAAAAAAGCCCAAAACACTGATTTAAAATTTAATATGGTACCACTTGGCTACGGGTTAGATAAATGGGGGCACAATGCATATACTCACAGAGAAATGGCTCCCTAAATACTGCTAGTGTGCAGGATTGTTGCAGATAATGCAAGAGTGATGGTGACATGTCACAGAGAATGTTCCCCAATACCAGCTGTTCAGGTCTTGGACTGTGAGGAGTGCAGGTGCCTTCTCCCTGAGGCTGGAAGCAACAGCTGCCTGACTTGTGGGTGACAAGCTTTGCTCAAGGATTTGTGTTACCAGAGAGGAGCTATGGGAAGAGTGTGCAAACCACATAGCATCTGGCAGGATAAACAACAGGTAGTACGGTCTTACAGAGACTCTACAGAGGCAAAAGCCCAAGCTACGTGAGTCACAGGACAATCAAAGGCCTTGAACAAGAGGTGAAAGAAGAATTCTAGAATGAAGAAGACTGGAAACTTTTATGATTTTTCTGGCAATAGAAGGGCTCTGGAATAAAGAAGGAAATGGCATGATGTCTCTTCAAGCCTGCTAACCAAGGAAAAGCAGATCAGATGGCTGAAATACTTCTGTACAAACACATGCAGCATAGAAAGAAACAGGACAAATAGGAAGTCTGAAGACTTGTAGAGCTTTAAGTTAATTCAAATTACAGAGATATGGTAGAATAGTTCACATGAATAGACTTTTGCTGTCACTAGATACAGGACCTTTTGGAAGGCAGGTAGACAGCACAGTATCATGGTAAGCCTCTGCTACAGACCACCCAAATTAAAAGGGGAAATAAATGACACTTTATTAACAGAATTGGAGAAAGCCACCTAACTGCATGCCTTGTTTCCATGGGTACTCTCAGCCCTGGATATTTCCATGGCAATATCACAGGGGACAAGGAACAAAGATTTCTGGAAAACACCTAGAACGATTCTTTGACAGAGGTTACTGATGAGCTGTTGAGCACAAGCATTGCCCTGAACCTGTTACTCATAAATGTTAGGACAGTAAAGGTAGATGTCAGTCTTGGTAATTGAAATCTGATATTGTAAAAGATCCATGGAGAAGTGAACAAGACAAATACTTGCATTAGAGCCCAGAACTTCAAATGAGCAGACTTCAGTTTGTTCACAGAATCTTATGGGGAAGAGCCTTGCAGGACAAAAGTGCCCCAGATAGGGCCGTTTAATTAAAAACTCCCTTCATCTGCTCAAAGAACTTTAAATGTTTGGCACATGATTTGGATACTTTTTCACAGTGAACTACTCTTTAAAAATACCTTTTTCTATTAAACTTTTAACCTCTCCCAGACTTCAAAAGAAATAACAAACCTGAGAATATCAGAATTTTAGGACTGAAAATACCATTTCATGTTGTACCTTTGCAAAAGCTGCTGCAGTCATCTGAACTCGTCCCTCATCAGAGGCGTAGATTTTGAGATCATGTCGGTAAGTGCTATGTAATCTAAGTAAACCACATCCAGGAAATCCAGCATAATCTCCTACCAAACAAACATTTTGCTCAAACTCTCATCTTGCACTTGATTATCTTCAAAAGTGATTTATGACACTCAATTGATTTTCTTTAAAAATTATTATTATGATTTTATTTTTACCTTGTCCTCCTGGATACATACACCTGAAAGCTCTTCCAAGCTCCTCTGCTTGAACCCTGCCTGCAGGGGTCAACTCTCCTCCCCATTTTAGAACCAGAAGCAGGGATGGCTCATTTCTTCTATTATCTAATTGTACACAGGGAGAGGAGCTTAGTAGTGAGGTATATTGGTACTTTTTTTTTTTCAAAATGAACAAAACATATTTGGTCTATAAAAAACTTTATCAAAGGATCTCTTCAACATTATGAATCTTTAATAGAATACTAACATTAAGAAAATACACTATACAACATTCTTTCAAAACAAAATATTCTCTCTTCTTTACATTGAGACATGTTATATCAGTAGTCCATGATTTTTTATACACACATAATTTTAAGTGATTAGGTACAAAAGTAATACAATACCTTCCTCTTCACTGGAAGTTTTAGGGCAGCCATGAGGAAGATATGTTAACTGAACTTTGCGATTTATGCCTGAAAAATGCCCATACCTTAAGTGGGAACAGGGAAAAATGAGAGGGAAAGAGGGAGAGAAACATTTAAAATATTTTCTTCCAAAACTGCTAAAATCTTGTAGTAGGATATAATAAATGTCTGTTGGTCAATGATTTGTACAGTCGACTAACATTTACTGAAGCAGTCCTTAGAATAAACATTAACTCAACAAGCACAGAATCAGAAGAAATAACAATTATGCTATAATGAAACATCTTAAAATACTATCTAATTCTACTATTTACAGCACTGAACATGAAACTGGAACCCATCCCCCCCTACTCCTTCCCAACAACAAGCAGTATTGGACATGGTGCAAGTAATTTATCTATTCAGATCCAAAACTACAGTGGCTATCAGTATCCAGAAACTAGTCTCACAGTGTAGATGGCTACTGGTTTTATAGCCCATTAAGTTCTCAAGCAAAACTCAGCATTTAAAACAATTATTATAAACTTCAGTAATAAGTATCTGTTCCCTGATATATTTTTTAATTAAAAAATTCTTATTACCATTTCACAGTCTAAGATCCCAGATCTTTAACAAACCTTGAAGCCTTATGTTTGTTTTTTTTTTCTGTTGTTTTCTTTGTTTGGTTGGGTTTTTAAAGTTGGTTTCATTTTTTTTAATTACTAAATATTTCAGGCTTAGTATACAAAGACTTATTTATCTTCAATCCTCAAAGTTTGCTGTAAGTAGACAAGTAAGCATGATGAAAGTTCTTACTGGCTCTATCAGACATCATTATGTCACACTGGAAGAAGCAGACCCTGCTTAAAAGTATTTTCATTTTAAAAACATGCAAGAAGACAAAATTTGCCATCAGTGAAAGTAACCTTCTCTTATTGAATGTATACCGAGACACCAGACACAGCAGTAAGTTAAATTAAAAAGTCAAGAAAAAGAAAAACAGAGTGATGGCCCATTTCAAACACGACATCCCTTCTCTTCAAAAACTTTATGCTTGAATTATTATATTTTTATGTACTTGATAACATTGTAATCCACACAGTAACTAGTGAAACAAGTCAAAACAGCAGATATAACTTCATTGCAGTGAAGCCTGAAAATTAGACACTTACATTTCTAGCACAGTCTTTAGCTGTTCAAGTTTTGCTTTACTTTCCTCAATTTCAGAATCATTGTTTTGCCCAAGTTCTACAAGGAGCTGCCTTGCAATATCAAGCACTTCCTAAAGGAGGGAAACATAGGATGTAATTAAATGAATAGCTTTCTACTCACAAGATATTATAGTTAAAACAAAACAAAACAAAACACCCAAAAAAACCCCCCCACTTGCCTGCAACTGTTTTGGTTTCTTCAGTTTCAGTTTTCCAGATTTATATCCATCACATTTTTCAAAGAGATCAAAAAATCTTTAAGATAAAGAAAAGTAATTTAAAAATCCCATTAATAAATTAAATTACTACTACTTGAATAGAAGGCTTTTAAAGTGATCTAAAATTAGTACCTTAACAGTATTTGAAAGTCAGGTTAATACTGGCAGTACAGTGATCAAAACAAGTTTTATTCAAATCCCATCTCCCTGGAAAGTCTTCAATACATTAGAGAAATAAGAGTATCGAAAATGTTCTCTTACTGATTGCTAAGTATTAAAATTAAAAGAGGATATTCTATATATTTGAATGATATACTATTTGAATATGCAGCTCTATCAATTCTTAATCTTCAAGAATGATCCTGAATAGAAGGAGGGAACAAAAATACTAAGTGAGCACTCCTGGTTCTTCAAGCATGTTCTGAATGCAAGAATCTAGTCTCAAAATAAATAATTCCCTTTTACTGAAACTGCACCTAGTTCTAGGTAAATTATGTAAGTTGTCTTATGAATGCCAACATAAAGATGGTATCTACGAGAAATTCAGAGTCATTAAACATTGACAAAAATGACTACCAAAAGTAATATGACATTGCATACAAGAATAGTTATGATAAAAAAGCAGAAGGCAGAAGTCATGGTCTAAGGGAGAACCAGAAATATTCTCTGTAAAGACATTTATAGATACAAATGCATTTTCCATAAAATCAAATGGGACTGTTCACAAGGCACAGCATGTGTTGAAGGAAATCTGCACAAGTAAGTTGACAGTCCTGTTAGAGAGGTGCATACTTGTAATTATTTGCAATATCTAAAACTAGATTCAGAGGAAAACAAAACAAAAAGCAACTTGCAATTGTGCAATTCCTGGTCAATTCACTACTTGCTTAGCCCCAAAATCTTATACTCCAGAATATGGAAAATAGTTTTTACCAAGATTCTATTTACCTCTGATGTTTTACTTCCATTTTCATTTTTTGTTTTGGTGTTCGATCCCCATGGCGTATTACAGCTATAACACATCTGAGCTCCATCCTGAAATGTCAAGAGTTGTATTTCACAAGTCTGTACACTAGGGTCTTTTATTTAATATTAAACCAACCACAATCAAGACAATTGACAAAGTTGTAGTCATCTGACATAACTACAGAAGTGATGGAAGCATATGCAAGAATATAATGTTAACTGAAAATGATGTAAGGTATAAAATATAAATACTGATTTTAAGACTTAGGTAACTATAGAATATCTATTTTAAGTAGTTTTTAAAACAATGATTTTGAGGATCATTAAATGAGAGAGCATGTTTATTAGAAGTGCATATTAAGTTGGTGCTGGAACAATGATTAGCAGTGGAAACTATGCATAAAAGACACTACACTAGAAAATCTGCTGTTCTATACTCAGCTTGACTAAGGGTGAGAAATTCTGATTGCTGGTATAGCAATTGTGATTCCTTCCTTGTTTTCAGCATACAAAACAAGCATTCATAGGCCAATGTGGGCACACCTTGTAAAGAGAAAAAAAGATTCACACAAAAGTTACGTTGTGAGTTTGCACAATTCAGGTGTCACTACTATTTTCTTACATTGTTCCAGAGGTGGTTGGCACAATAGGAATGTCTTCGGCTTCCAAAGGAATTGACCATGGTATTTGAAATTGGGGAGCAAGTTCTCTCATTATGATATTTCTAAAATAGGAGTTAAAAATAAAAAAAAAACAAATCAAGTAAGTTTAAAGCACAGCTTATACAATGCATGCAAACTCCAAACTAAACAAATTATATATATGCATTTTTATTAAGGTAGTTTTAGAGTATCAGTAGCCATGAATGTATACATACATATATTTCTTTTAACTGCATAATCAAGACCACTTAATAATTTAGAGTTATTATAACGGCTACAGGAATGTTGGATTACCGGCCCTGTATTTGTAATGAGCTTCAGCTTTTCAACTCCAGTTCCTAAAAGAATTCCTTGGATAGGAATTATTCTTGTTCATTTATACATGCAGACAATTGGCTTCACTGCCTAACTAAAAGTGCTTAATAATTACCAAGCCATTCTCATCAAAGAGTTAACTGCTATCTTTTACCAGTAGTTTCTCAAAAGTGTTTGTGATAAAACTGGAAAAATTGGTAGTCTCTCCTAGTATAACTATAAAATAACAATGCAGTCTCCACCTCAAGAAAGATGGTACATCTCATGTTCTGTTTCACCAATAGTTCATCAAAATACACAGAATTTCAGATTAATATCTGCATAAGAAGCAGTAACACAGAGGGAAAAAATGTCCATCTTCTAGCAGAATAAGCCAAAATATAATTGCTAAAAATCTTGAAAAAACTTGCAAAATCCTTCACATAATTCCAGATAATTAGATCATGCAAAAAGTCATGTTGTATTTCATTAGTGCAATCTTACCGTAAGGCCAGCCACAATGGGCTTTGCCTGCCCTGAGGACAACATTTTCTTGGCATAGAGCTCTATACCCAACTCTATATGACCCCTCATTATACCTTTTTATGCCTCCAGTGGCAGAGACAAGATGGTATGATAGAAGACACCTTGATTCTATTTTGGTTTGGTTTTACAAGTATGAAATCCACAAATATACAATTATACTCCAGCTTCAGATTAAGGACAATGTACAGCAGCATGCTGGACACATAAAACAGCAGCAATCACAACCATACAGTGGTGCTTTGCTACTTGAAAAGGTCTCAGCTACCTTTAAGAACTCAATCTTGCTTTCAAAATACTTATTCAGTATTCAGTTAGCTTTAAGCACTTTTAAACACTCAGACGTTTGGAATTATTTTAGAAATAGGAATTTGGTTAGTATTTATTTATTGACTTAGAATTCTCTTTAATAATTTTATAATTGTCTGTGTTAATGACTTAATGTGATATTTAATTTTTAATAAATAACAATTAATACTAATAAATAATAGTAATAAGAAATTTGGCAGTACACAAATTACAGTAATATGCAAGGGAGTTAATAGGCAAATCTGAAACAATTCAGAAAACTCTTACCCCAGTATTTTAGCACAATCATCATAGTATTTCATGGAGTTTTTCACAAAACTGAAGCCATTCACATCACAGACATAGGACTGTCCATTAGCACGTAGCAGATCAAAGCCACAAACTGTTTGCTGTTTTAAAGCATAAAAGTTCAAGTGGTTTAGGATTGTTTATTCAAAAAAACTTCATATTTTAACAGGATATTCATCTGAAAACATGACAAAAACACGATACACTTTACTCCCAATATCTTATGTCAGTTCCATGTTAGGTTCACCTATATCATGCAAACATCTTCCTGTTTTTAACTTTCCATCCCCAACTTGATTTTATGCTTCCTGCATATCCCTAGCAGTGTTAGTATTGAAGGTCAAGTTCACATAAGCACGAACTTCAAAACTTACAGCAACCATGGGCCTGCAAGTCCCCCCTTCTGACAGTGGTTTCCCACTACATATAGTTTTTATGGATGGCAGACGAGAAATTACAAAAAAAACTGAAAAACCATTTTTGTCAAAATTTGACAAGATATTTTTGACATTAACATACTATTGACATCATTAGTAGAGGATACGGGAAGCAATTTCAATAGATTACTTTCTAAGATAAGATCTCACAGCCCACTTTGCTGATAAAGGCTCGCTTATGCGTTACAGGCTCCAGAATGCCATCACAGTCACACACAGGGAAAGGAGACAGACTGAAAGCCTTTTTATAAAACAGGTAAAAGGAGGATAAGAAACTGAATGAAGTTTTGAACAAAGGAATCCTTATAAGTATACAGTAATCTTAAAACTATACAAAAATGGAAACTATGAAATTAATATAAATTTATTCATGTAAGTACTTAATCATATCAGTACCAAATTAACAACTAATCTATACCTGATGTAAATACTAGGTAACTGAAGTTACAAAAACTTTATTGAAACTGTGTTTTGCTAACTTAGAAACTATTATCAACATGTGTAGAAATATTATACACATAGATACACGGTGGGCTAGCAAAGCGCAATAGCAACATGTAAATTCAGGGAACTAATGGAATACAAGCAACTTATCCAAAACTTTTCAATAAATTAAAGAAAGAATCCTTCTTGATTAAAAAAATAGGTAGATATGGAAGTTTAACTTTTCACCTTCCTAGGAGTTCTACAGCAATTACCACTGCTGGCTCATGCACTAAAACCCTACAGAAGCTTCATGTAACAAACAATTAATTAACACTAAATGTTTGATCAGATAGGACAGCAGTCAGCTTACCTTAAAGGCAAGGCATACTTTCCAAGCAATTAACTTCTCTCTTGCATTCAGGATGACTGGATATCTCACTTCTTTTCCTTCACTGTCTCGTTCTACTTTGCCATCCAGAGCTGGAGACTTCCGGGCCTCAGCATGAGCATAGTCTGGACCTACTGTATACACCTGTATTGAAAAACACGAGCTCTTGATCCAGTGTATTTAAATTATGTTGGATAAATTTGCAAAATGTATGCATATAACTCAAACATGGTCACACTAATGTATCTTCCTCAGTGGCATTCTCTGCCTTCAGAGAACACCTATCATTTACTAACAGCCTAGGATAAAACAAGAAAAAGTCATTATAAAAATGCAATGAATAAAAATTAACTTCTCAGTTATGACAGTACAGAGATATAAATGTTTTCTTCTCTGAAACATCTGCAGAACCCAGAGAACAGGTTAATTTGAGAATTATTCAGTTTACTTATGGAAATCTAGCTACAGGACTAAGTGATTCTCTTAATTTAAAAAGCATATTTATGTTTTAGACAGACTAAACAAAGCAAGGATCTGCCCAGCTTTAAGATGACAAGGTAGGAGCTTGAGAGAACAATTGTGTTATCCATCTACTGCAATTTTGATGCTCACTGAAGGGTTTGGGGCATATGCTAGAAAAGATTTGTCAGCAGCTCTCAAAAATTTAATTAAAAAACAAACTCCAAGCATTTGGAAAAAAAGTATTCACCTGAAGCAGATGAATGCCAATACTGCCAACTCAGTGAATTTATTCAGGAGGGTAAGTGAAACTGTCTAATACAAAGCTAATAGCCTTGTTAAAAAATCCATTATTTATCTGGGATGTTAAAAGCCTACTGCTGCTTGATGACTACACTACAACTAGTCAAAATAGTCCCTACCCCTCAAGCTATTTGCATCTTTTCTTGTTGCGAGACACTTTCTATAAAGTTGGTAAAGCTCTTACATAAACATCTGTAAACACAAATTAACCTGTTGCAAAGTGTTGCACAGAATAACCTTTGGAAGAGTACAATAGCGCATTTTTCTTAGAACGTGAAAAGAGTATTCCCCTCATGCACCACCAAGTGATACCAAGAAGCTGACTACAATTAATGAAAGGGCTTTTTGGATTAGGACTTACACTCTCTACACCTGCACTTTTTTGTCTAAATATGGTGATCTCTTACATATATTGTAAAACATTGGTTTTACATGTTTTGAAATGGACTTAAAATAGCCAAAATGAACACAAAGGGAAAGAAAGTAATCTTCACACATGGCTGGCTGCTTTGTTATCACTCTGTTTTAGCATTCTCTTATGGTACGTAATCTTTACCTCTCTGAAGAACTTAAATGAACAAAAGAGTGAAAATTATTACAGATAAGGTACACAAAGGTTATTTTCTTTGACTCCATAAAATTTTAGCAAGTAACTTTTGTTTATTAATTAGCATACTAAGATCTACTTCAGTTAGATTTCTTTGTAACCTTTAACCTTCAGATAAAATATCTAGGCAGCATCTGTTAGCATGGGAAAGAAGATGCTGTTCTGGCACTAATAGAGTACAAAAAAGAAAAGAATATGTTGGGTAGCAAATCTCCAGCACTTGATTCTAACAAAGCAAGCACAGCTGCTCTACATTACAAATACTATATTTAGCTAGAATCAGAATTGTGTTCTTATGAACTGTATTAAAACTCAATTAAAATTAATCCTTGACCAAGATATACTATCAACTTTAAAACTGACAAGCCCTTTCAGCACTTGATTGTTCTAAATATAAGTAAGAATCTGCAGTTGTCATACCTTCACATCAGTTCCATCTGTAGGCATGAATTCCTCATAAATATAGGAGCCTGTTTTCCTCACACTGCTTTCAGGAGAATAAACACTGCTTCTGCTGCCAATCTGAAAAACATATTTTTCCATTAAAAAACTCATAGGGTACTCTGCTTGAGAAACTTTAAAACTACCTAAAATAACACACTTGTACTGAGGAAACACTTCCTGTATGAAATGAAGCAAACTTTTGACCATTGCCAAAAGATTTTTGCAAGATTCTAGAAGTACACTCATGGTGTGTGCCAAGAATCTGCAGTAGCTAACCATCTGCTGCAAGAAACATAGGCCTTCATTCTATCTCCATGTTCTCCTGAAATTTCACTGATCTGCCACTGTTCCTAAGTGAGCAGGGCACAACAGAATTACTCAGCAATCCTGTTAGACACCTAAAGCTTTTTTGATAGCTTTAGTACCATAACCTCACCTTTCGAAAGAGCCTCTGGCTTCCACCCCCAGCAGATGTTGGATAATAAATGTAAACATTGTGGTCCTCAGCACTAACTGGCTTTTCTACAAAGGGCTTCTGGAAGATTTCTCCATTCACTTCCACGTGATCTTCTCCTTCAATCAAGTTGCATTCTAAAGAACAGTGAAAAGAATAGAGATGTAACAGTATACTAATGGCATGCAATTTTTAAGAGATTTGCATTAATTATAATTTTATTACATCTTTTTTTCTCTGATTTGTTACTGACTGCACAACAACTGATGATCACATGCAGTATATGTTTGCAGTACCATGTCTATATTATGTTATTTAAATACTATGTCCTGAAATTTCTATTGATTCTCTCAGTGTTAGGAAGCTGTCTCCTGCAAGGTGCATAAGCTGCATAAGCTGGTATATTCTGGAAATGTTTTGAAGAAAGAGAAGCGCTATTTGTCTTTTCTTTTCAGTGCCTTTCTCTGAAATATCAGAGAGCTGGCAGATGAACAGTACACACAGTGTGGTATCAGATACCACAGTACCTTCCATAGGGTTAGAACTGTCTCATACTGTGTGATAGATGCACCCTGCATATAAGATTAGGTCCTCTGGTATGAGCAATCAGGAATCTGGCATTCAATACTGGTTAACTGCAAGCAGTATATTTTATTTCACTTTTGAAGCATAAATGTGTCCTTTTTCCCTAGATCACAGATCTTTGAATGCAAAATTCCCATGACCTGTCATTGCAATCTCCTACTGTTGCTTAAAGTCTTCATTTTAGCAGAAAATTTCAGTTTGTTTCCAGGTACACAAAAATTAATTCCAATTTATATTCATAGTACAGCATCTGCAGATATATCTAGAAAAGATTTCAAATATATGGCTGCTTATACTCAGAAGGAGAAGTATTCAATAGTCTGACTTGCTCCTGTCAATATTACTTTCCTAAGGAAAATTACTAATGATTGTGGTTAATATAATATCCTGAATGCTGCTCTCTAATATGGTGACATATTCTTGTTATTCTATGATGTCTATAAGATGTATGGTGTCAGAATCATACTTCTCAGTTGCATACTTGTACTGCCTTTGGCTGGATGGACTTAATTTTCTTCACAGCAGCTGGTATGGTGCTATGTTTTGAATTTGTAACAAAAAAAGTCTTGATGTTTTTGTTAATGCTGAACAGTGCTTACACAGCCTCAACCTCTTTTATTTTTCACATACTGCCCCCCACAGCCAGTAGGGGGTTACTCCACAACAACACTTTAAATGCTGGTGAAGAAATCAAACTGCAAAAACAAATTGTCTAGGCAGCAAAATTTAGCTTTCCACTGTGGCCATACTGTTTTTCAGTGGAAACAAAGAGATGCTAATGGCTGTTATTTTTTCTCTGTTCTTTTTACCTTGGGGATTGTTTGGATCACGGTTCAGAACTGCATAGCGAGGAAGCAAAATGCCTTCAGCTTTAAGAATACCATAGACTTCTCTTCTAGAAGAACAAATATTGCACAATGAACCAGCAAATCCTGCTAATATTTGCATTTCACAATTTATGAGTAAAGGAGAAGAAAAATAAACACAAAATTTTTCAAATCACACAGGGTAACGTTACATATATAATATCTATTTACAAATATAATGCTTTAAAGGTCACTGACACAGCTGTACCTTTACAGTGATCTCTCCAACATCAATAAAAATGCACTTTGCAATGCCAGTCCTTTCCTCTCTGTCAGTGCAACAGACATTTGCACAAAACAACTGTCTTGTTAAAGGAAATTTGCAACCATTCATTTTAAGTTTATACTTACAGTATAAACAGAACAGTAACTGAAGGCACCCAAAATAGCAAGTCTGCTCGCTGTTCAGAAAGCTCCAGTGTTTATATATTGCTCACTATTGTTTTATTAATGTTTGGTATGCATGACCTTAGCTCCAAAACAAAATTCACTTTCAATAACCACATGATCTTTGAGTAAGTACCAACAACTTCTGTTAAGTATCATCTTTACAGAAAAAAAATACTCTAAATCACATAAATTCTACAATTATCTGAGCTTATACAGTGGCTATACATACTTGTCCTATATGCATTATAAGAGTTTAAACTTTTTTATTTGCTAAGAAAAATGCATCACCAAATCTCTAACTTGGTATATCTTCAAACATATCAATGTAAAAACAGCAAAACACCTGAAGACACATCCCATAAAACTATGCATACATTAAGTGTAACATTCACTATCATTTTATTTAAACTACTGTACAATCATGGAATCACAGGATGGTTTGAATTAAAAGACGTGTTAAAAATCATCTAGTTCTAAACCCTCCACCATGGGCAGTGACAATATACTGGAAGTGTTGCTATGCAATAACAACAAATTTTTATAGTCTCTGAAACAAATTACTTGCTTCAAAAGGTGATTAGTGTTATTTACCTGTCTTGTATGTGATACTGCATATTCAAGTCATTTATTATGAATGGATTCCTGAGTTTGGCATATGCTACTGCTTTGTCCAGTGGAAACCCTAAAATATTTATAAAGAAAAACAAATTAAAATTATAAAACACACTGCCAGCAAATAGTTTGGAACCTTTGCATTAGATCACTATTTCCACTGTTTTAAAATGTATTTACCAGTGGGATAGCTACTCTTCTATTGTGTCAGACAGGACTTTCTCAAGCAACGTAAACAATATCATTTAAAAAATTAGCACTTTAAAAGTCAGTTGTATTATATTAAAGAAGCAAAAATAATTATTTCCTAAGAAAAGCCAATAGAACTGCAAGACAGAAAACCTAAAAGGACTTTCAAAGAGCTTAAATAATTTAGATGTCCCAAGTATTTATGGTATTATTACAAGAGTTACCTTTAGAGTGAAAAGAAATGAGACAGTCACATAAAGGCCAATTTTCTACTGGCTCATTCAAAATAACATCCTCTTCAAATATCACCACAGTTATATACTTAAACATGGAGAGGCGTTCAAGAATTTCTTTCATTGGTTTGGACTTTGATTTCTTAGCCATTGAACAAATCCCAACCGCGATTTGTCTTTCTGGTGGCTGGAAAGGAGGCAAGGGGAAGGGAAAAGTAATTATGTGTTCTCAAAACACAACAGGGTTTTAGCAGCACAATCCTAGAGCAGGTATTTTCTCTTAAAATTCGCATGCTACCTTTAATTTAGCTTTTAATCAGATAAATTGCTAGCAGACAACAAAATGCAGCGTAACAGCATATCACACTGCATCCTCACCAAAAAATGCCTCAAGAGTGAAACCGTTTGAGTGTTTGGGTGAAACAGCTCTATATTACTTTTTTTTGAGTATTGTTGTGACAATCCCCAGGCCCAGATAGGAAGACTGGGGCGTCACTATGAGATTTAGGGGGCAAAAGTCCCTTTGGTGGTGCAATAAATGAGACAGGCACAATTCGGTGACCTGAAAAAGAAAGAACTTTAATAAAGGGCCGAATAACAAATAGCAAAGCAATATCAATAACAGTTCACTAGAAAGGGCCCAGGCCTTCCCACAATAGTGTTACCAGGAACAAACAGACATGATCAAAAGCTAAGTCAGGAGTGTCGAATCTGAACAAAATCATACTTATGGCTTACTCTGAAATTAACTAGTAATTGATTTTCCAATTTTGTAATTTTTTTATGTCTAATTAAGAGTCACAAGGTCTCTCATCACCTAATATTACAAGGGAATTATGAAAACTAGAAAACAAGAAACTACTTTTCTAGATTTCTGAACTATTTAGTGCATAAACAGTTTCACTTTTTTGCATACTCTATATTTACTTTCACGTTAAACATTCAATAATTTTTTTCCGTCAATGGTATCTCTAAAGGCAACAGCCAACCTACTCTGCTCTATAAAGTAAACAAACAAAAAACCCACAGAGCAATCCCTGAATTCAACTTGCTGCTTTTTGAAAACCTAGCCAGCTGCCTTCCCTTGCCATAACAGACTCACTGAATTGAGCGACCTGAGCTGCTAATTTTGCACTGCTACTCTGCATTTCCAAGTTACTCTTAATCATGAGAAGTGCTTTAGCAATGCTAAAGCATATATTTTTAGACATATTTACAATTAGTGAAAATGTACTCTATTCCATAAAGTGCAATGTTGCAAATAGAACTAGCAATGAAGAGTTAAAAAATTACATGATGACTCATGCATAATAAAATTAAGAGTTTGTTTTAAGGAAGCTAAAAATCGGTGAGCACAGTGCTCAAACACAATTCATAACACTTCATGAAGATAATAAACTAACGTATAATTTAAGATTAACTTAGTGTGTACTTTCAATATACCAAGACAAGGAAGAACAAAAAGATTTAACTCTGAAGCAGTTGATAGCACACAAAAGAAAAATTCCCAATAATTTTTTCACTTCCAACTAACCAAGTCTGCCAATCATGCACATCAACCTCAAAACTCTAGTTGCCCTGAAACTCTCTAAAATCAAGCACATCTGCTTCACAGGTATACTTAATTTTCCAGCATCCTTCTTTTCCAAATATTACTGACAGATCATTATCTAAATATGAACAATTTCTCTATTTGGAACACCATTTCAGTATTAGACTTAGATGAGTTAATGCCATTTTTGAAAAATAATTACTGAAAAATATTTTGAAAAAATATTTTTTAGATACCATTTTTGAAAAAAATCTGGAAATCAAATATAATGCTTGAGATCAAAGAGTAGTAAACAAGTGTCCCTACAGTACTTACAGAGTCATACTCTTCCTCCTCTTCCTCCCCATGGTCATAGAAATGTTCATAATCTGTAGATCTGGCTGAATCCAATAATCCTTCTCCATCTTCTCCACCCACAAAGAATCTGGGAGGATCATTCTCTGTGGCATTAACAGACATGGTTCCAAGACCTACAGAAATCTATGTAAAAATTGAAGGCACTCTGGCAGCTGAGATCCTGGGCATGTTTCCTGCCGACTTGGAAACACCGAAGTCCCCTGCTCTTTGATATTGCTTGTGCGGTGTTGCCACTGTGATTGTGTTGTTTACCAGGCACTGTTTAACTCTTCATCATCTGCTCATTACTGATCAGAGTTGCTGCTCCAAGAAACCCACAATGTGCTGTGGCTTCCCTGAGATGGTATGACTTTTTAACCTACAAGAAATAGACAAAAAAACACCAAAAGACACACTTGATAACAGGAGATAAAACAAACTCTTCTCACTTTGAAAAAGTGTTTGGACAATTATGTACCTCTGAGCAAAGCATGAGAAACAAAACAGTGTGCAACACACACAATCTGCACTTTTAGAGGTACGTTTAGAACATGGGGAATAGTTTCAAAATTGTTATCAAACTACTGATGCATTAATTTTAGAATAATATAAGTCACAGGAGTAAAAGCTGGCAAATGCATTTTTTTTCCTAACTTAAGAAGGCTTAAGTGGAGAGTATATATTTTATATGAAAAATACAACAAAAATATTCTCCAGTGTTTACAATATTTAACTCACTATCCATGCCATTAACTGTTTTTTCCACAGAAGTTTTGGGATCAAATGGCAATGGTAAACAGACAGTAGTGCTAATGAAAAACATAAAACCACCATTAGGACTATTAAAAAAACCTCTAGTCTTAAAATTCAAGTGAATCTTTTCTACAAAAACAGAATGTAGGTGACAGCTTGCAACAAAGTGCTGCCTTATTTTCACTCTGAAAAATTAAAAATTACAGAGATGGACACTATCATTGCCTTCTGACAAAAGGACTTCTAACCACTAATGTAGCAGTGGAGCGAACGCATATTGTATGTGAACCCCTTATGTGAAAAAATATTGGCAAAATAACTTGTACACAGAAACAGACCCACAGATCAGGCATCTGTTGCTTCAACAAGGTAACTGATGCTGTGAGATGGATATGGCTTTAAAAGATCAATCATAATGCATCACTATTACTTAAAAAATTAACAGCCAGTTACTTGTTTAGAAGCTCATCTGATCCAATGGGTTAGATTGTTTATTTGTAGGTCATTACGCAAGTGCCATTCAACAGTGATGTCTCAGCAGAACTGAATTTGTTTTTAAGTATCAGTCAAAAAGACTTTGGTTGTCCTATGAACTAAGTGAAGCAATAGTAAATTGCCAATGGTGGTCAACCATGCAGCTTCCTGTGAAGGGGGAGGGTAAGCAAAGCAAAAGTTGCCCAGAAAGGATCTGTCCTAATTCAGAGGCTAGGTGTGGGTCAACAACACTGTTTCAGTTTTGAAGACAAATTTCAGCAGAAAATGCCCTGGAATGAGCATTTCCTCTAAAGAGACAAAGCCCTTCAATAACTCCCTTTTCTGCTGCCAATGACAGAAACTGATTATCAGTGGGTGAAAGTGAAAAACAAAAACAAAAACAAAAACAAAAACAAAAACAAAAACAAAAACAAAAACAAAAACAAAAACAAAAACAAAAACAAAAACAAAAACAAAAACAAAAACAAAAACAAAAACAAAAACAAAAACAAAAAAAACCACACAAAACAAAACAAAAAAACCCTGATTATTAAAAACCACCAAAAACCAAAATCAAAACAAACAAACGAACAAAAAAAGCAGGAGGTGTATGTAAGGCACAGAAAAGGATTGACTTAATGCTAGATACAATTCCCAGAAACCTACCCTCCACACATCCAGACTCCCACTGTTATAGATGCGTAATGCAATGGTTGGCCCTCACAATTAAGGGATGAATATTGTGTGGATGTTAAGAGGAGTTATACTGATGTACAGTTATATTACTGTGGTATGTTCTCCCCAGAGCCCTCTTTCCCCTTCCCCTTGTATTGCTGTCACTGGATGGCCTTGGAAGCCGGGGCATTTGAGGGAGGGCAGGTTTGTTACTAGGAGGCGCGGCATGGCAACACCTGAGCTCCAGTCAGGTTATAAGAAACTGATCTCCACCAATGGATGACAAAAAAAGGAGTTGACGGAAGGGATGGGACGGGAAGGGAAGTTCCGGGAAGGGAAGTTCCGGGAAGGGAAGGGAAGTTCCGGGAAGGGAAGTTCCGGGAAGGGAAGGGAAGTTCCGGGNGGAAGGGATGGGACGGGAAGGGAAGTTCCGGGAAGG
>VWYO01027670.1:9004-39803 GCA_013400275.1 Rhadina sibilatrix
TATTTTATTATTCAACTTTGTTCAAATTAAAGCTGCCTGAAAAATCCCAGCTGCAGGGAAAATGATCTAAAACAGCAACGAAGGAAAACATTTCCTGCTGCAGCTTGGAATCAAAAGGAGTTTGTGCCACCAGACACCCCTGTGAAAAGTAAAAAAAAAAATAAAAAAATAGTAAAAAAAGAGAAAATTAATTATCCAGACCATTGAAAAAAGCCCAGATTTTAGGGATGCAGGTCAGTGATCACCACATGACTGTGACATGAGGCTCTGAAAAACGGGGCAGGAAAACTTGTGAGTTTAAGATGTGGTACAGGGATGAAAGGAGAACTTTACCCATAAGAAACTTATGACCAACAACAAAGATTTCCTGGGAATGAGGGGAAACAAATCCAGTGAACTTTTCCCGAGCTGCTGCCTTGAATTTCTTCCCATAGTAACTGCATGGGATAAGGCAGGAATATTTAAATCCAGCTCTCTACAGCAGCAACCAAAAGCATGGGGGGGGAAAAAAGCCTCGAATGAGGAACTTTCATCCAGAAAAATCTGACTGCTCCACCTCCTTCCCACACACATTCACTCACATCCACGTCTTATCAGGAAAAGTGGACTCAGCTCTTTCTCCCCTTTTCCTGCCAGCCACGGATCCCACGTGTGGAAAAAGAGCTCTGGAAGTGCTTCCTGCGTTTATCACTCTCTGTCTCAGCTCCCTTTTGCCTTGACCTTGAGACCAAGGGCGCTGGGTTTGGAACTCCAAAAGGCTGCTCGGGTTACAGCCCGTGGAACAAGACAGGCTGCCCAAGGCAAGGTGATCCTTTCTCCTCCTAAATCCTGCCCCGTTTTTGGGGACAGGGTATTCCTGGCGCCTCGCTCCTCCAGCGTGGTCAGAATTCCAGCCAGGACACCCCGAAATGCTGGGAGCACTGACATCAGGCTCACTGCTGCACTCACCTCCACACCGTGGAGCAGATACTCAGATCAAACACAGGATTCACAGGGCCTCTGGCTCAGCAGGAGCAGATTTATTTTAAAATCCAACCCACTGAGCCCTCACCCAGTGCACCCTGCACCCACAACTGCTCCCACTTGGATCTGGGATGCCCTGAGCACTCATTTTCTGCCCTGTCTGGGCCTCCACACTCCTGGAGCACAGACTTACTGGGAGCTCTGCCTGCACAGTGAGTTATTCCTGCTGATTTTTTGAACTGCTTTCTTGGGGGCTGCTCCACCGTGCAGTTACAGATTTCCAAAAAAAAAAACCACATTCCCTCCTGAGACCCCCAGCAGGGGCAGAGTGGCACCTATTGTGTGTGATTTACCCCAGGAAATGGGTGATTTGCCTGGTGATTTGCCCCAGAAAACAGGTGATTTATCCCAGAAAATGGGTGATTAACCCCAGCAAAAACTTCCCTGCAAAAAGGGGGAATTGCATCTGCAGTCATGAGCCAGCTCTGCCTGAACACTTGTGCTTGCTGTCCCTAGGTGGTTTTTTTTTTCAGTCAGAAGTGATGCTCCTGCCCCCCTCCATCACCACCCTCCCATCCCAGCCCAGCTCTGAGGTTTCTCTCTGTACCTTGTCAAGCAGAGCGTTCTGCCAGAGTCTGAACATCATCATGTACGTCCTGTCTCGAGCCCCAAAGGAAGTAAAAAAGTGCTGGATGGGGGAGAGAGGGAGAGAAAAATCCGTTCAGAAAAAGCCAAAAAATGGGAGAAGAACACAACAAGCCAGCGCCTCTCACCAGGGAGCAGGCAATGAAACAGCTCTGTTAGACATGTGGTGTAAAACCTGGATATTTTACCTGGCCCCAAACCCCTCATCTGAGCTCCAGCCTCAGCCTCAGCCCAAACCCTGCCCCCAGCCCTTTTCCCAGTTTGGAAAAAAAACCCCACACAAACTCCAAGAGCCCTGGCAGACACACAGGGGCGGCCTCAGCAGTGTGGCTGGTACCTTTTCAGTGTCAGTGCAGACTTGGATGGCATTGGGAATGAGCCGTGCTGTCTTCTCCTTGGTCATGGAGCAGATGTCCTTCAAGCGAACTGTCAGCTGCACCAGAGAGGGAGAAACACCAGGAAAGGGAGAAGCTGGTGAGAAAGGCAGCAGGGAGAACCCCTGCAAAGCAAATCTGAGCAGTCCCAGGCTGAGGTGTTGGCGTCCTAGAAACTTAGAATTTGGGGTTTTGGGGTGTAGTAATACATGTGAGTCGAGATGGAGGATTTGGGGTGTTGTATCTGTGCTTCTTCCTCACCTTCTTCTTCATGGGTTTGGGTGGTTTGCTGTAATTGGGTGAAAAAGGTCTGCACTGCGGGCCTTGGGTGGTCATTCTTGGGTCAGAAATATAAATAACACAGGCGTCACCTCGGTATTGGGTAATTATCTCCTAAAAGACCTTGGAAGGAGTTAGAAAGGCTGCCGTTTTTACATTTCCCTAGCATGCTGGTTTCCTACAGGCTGGTGAGCCTGTAAATAACTGTAAACAGAATAAGATACAATAACCAACCAAGCCCGAACTCAACCCTACAGTTTCCCGTGTATTATTCATCCCGAGCTTGGCAGAGAGGAGCAGAAGCCAAGGCTGCCAGCCTTGGGCAGCAGGGGCAGAGCCTCACCAGTGTCTGCCAGCCTTGGGCAGCAGGGGCAGAGCCTCATGGGCAGCAGGGGGAGAGCCTCACCAGTGTCTGCCACCCTTGGGCAGCAGGGGCAGAGCCTCATGGGCAGCAGGGGCAGAGCCTCACCAGTGTCTGCCACCCGTGGGCAGCAGGGGCAGAGCCTCATGGGCAGCAGGGGGAGAGCCTCACCAGTGTCTGCCAGCCTTGGGCAGCAGGGGGAGAGCCTCACCAGTGTCTGCCACCCTTGGGCAGCAGAGGGAGAGCCTCATGGGCAGCAGGGGCAGAGCCTCACCAGTGTCTCCCAGCGGAAGATGTTGCTGTAGAAGCAGATCCAGTTCTCGGAGAGGTAGAGGCGGCCCTGCAGGAGGATGTCTCGCTGGAGAGCACATGAGTAATCTGTGGGAGAGGAGCAGGAAAAACACAAGATGCAGCTGATGCCTTAAGATGTTTTGCCTTCATGTTTTTCAGGTCCTGCGCGGCAGCAGTGCATGGACTCTAAACTCCATATGAAGTGTAGTGAATTCTTCACATTTTGGTCAGACAAAACAATCCCTCTGGGCCTGGAAGCCAAGGACACCCGACAGCCTCAGGCCCCAAAATTATAAACAAAAGTGAGTTGGGGAGGAGCAAACTGGGGGAATGTGGCTTCGCTACCTGAAGCTGTAATTGGAGGATTAACCCCTGATATGTAATTGAGCCAAAGTTATAATTGTGTGAAAAACTGGTGACCATTGTCCATTTGGGATGTAGCCCCTTGTGTGTGCACATGGGGCACAGGGCACTGTGGGTTTAATTAGCACAGCCAGTTTGATAATCAAGATACCCTGGCAAGAACAAACAGAGCTTTGAAGATTACAAGAAGATTGGATCCAGTCTGGTGACAGGAAAAGAAGATTGAATCAAACCTCTGCAAGGAANTTGGGGTGTAGCCCCTTGTGTGTGCACATGGGGCACAGGGCACTGTGGGTTTAATTAGCACAGCCAGTTTGATAACCAAGATACCCTGGCAAGAACAAACAGAGCTTTGAAGATTACAAGAAGATTGGATCCAGTCTGGTGACAGGAAAAGAAGATTGAATCAAACCTCTGCAAGGAAAAGATGTTGTAAAATGTGTGAGTTTTGTCTTGTGATGTTTAACCCAATCGTTGCAGTAAAAAAATTATTAGCCTTCCTGGAATAGTAGATAAGCACTTGGAAATCACAGTAAAAACGAATTCTGATCAGTGAATCAGTATTTCCATCTCTCTCTCAATTCCCCATACTTGGGGAGGCTTTGTCTGCCTTAAATGCACCTGAAGGCCCTTCATTAAATATATCCCCTTAATAAACACATGCTTTCAACTTTGTCTGGCCTCTGATCCCAGGTGAGCCTGAGAGAAGGCATCAGGGCAGCCTGGAGGTGAGGATGAGCAGCAGCATCAGGAGAAGGCACCCACCACAGCGAGGCAAAGGCAGGGCCACAGGAGCTGAGCCCCAGCTGCTGCCCTGTCCCCGGGGCTGTCTCCTCCAAGGGCACGTCACAGCCAATCTCTCTCCTGACTGATGATCCTGCCTGATCAGCTGGTCACTCTGCAGCATCCCACGTGCTATTTCCAGATTTAATCTGTCTTTTCCTTGCTGCCTCCCGGGAGTCATTGTGCATTTCCCTCCCCACCCCCCACCACCCAGTTCAAGCATCCCGAAGGATTTCCATCCCTCTGCAGCCTTCCCCAGCAAGGGGCACAGGAGGGGATCAGCAGTTGTGTAAGACACAGGAGAGCAGATGCATCTCACCAGCTGTGAGGTGAGGTTTGGGAAGGGCACTCGTGTGTGAGCAGGGATGTTGGGGAAAAGGGAAGAAAAAAAAAATCACATCATCCCCTACCAAATGAGGAAAACTCATCAGAAAATGCAAAACCCGTTGGAAATGAGGCTCTGCCTGTGCTCTAGGCAGACAAAACAGCATTGTTGTCAGGGGCAATGTCGGGAGAATGAAAAGAATGAGGGATTTGCCTTTCCAAACAAACTGTGGGTCTGCTGGTAAATAAAACTGGATGGTGAGAGACGAAAGGAACAATGGGAAGAAGCATAAGTTCCATGGGAATTCCACTGAGTGGCACAAGGAACAGAAAAAGGGGGGGGGCACACATTAGAAGGGGCCTGCACGAGGTGATTTGGGAAGTCTGGACCTCTCAAGTACCTCAGCCAGTGGGGAAAGAGAGAGGGAAACATGGCTGGGAAATCGGGATAAAAAGGAGGCTGCATCCTCTGAAAACCTGAGAGAACCCAGTGGGGAAAGAGAGAGGGAAACGTGGCTGGGAAATCGGGATAAAAAGGAGGCTGCATCCTCTGAAAACCTGAGAGACCCCAGGGGAAACACCCCACGGCCTCTCCCTTTATTGGAATAAAGTTCCAGGACTCCTCTGCCTCCTGTTTGGACACAACCCCCTGGTGTTTGTGCACCAATTCCCCTGCCCAGAGTTAAAATCTGGATGGATGTGTGCTGCCCTCCTCCCCAAAGCCCAGCACTGGCCTTACCTACGATGAGGCGCTCCGTGTCCGGGAGCTGCTTGAAGAGCTTCCTGAAATCCTCGTTCCGCTGCTTGTAGGTGGGACTCAGCACCTGCGAATAAAAAGGGGCCTGGTGAAGAGAGGGGCAGCCAGGGGAGCAGGGACACGGAGTGGGAAAAACGGGAGCACCTCGGGGGACAGCAGGAGAAGGGGGGAGAGATGCACTCAGAGAGCCCGGGGCCGGGAGCTCCCATCACAGCCCAGCAATGGGAGGGTTTGGGCTTCGGTGCAGGGAGTGAGAGGAAGAGGAGAACCTGACTTGGAAGAGCCAGTCCAGGGCTAGAAAGGCTGCAGCCCTGCCCTGGCAGAAGCTGTGGCTGCAAGAGGAATTCTCTCTGCCTGCAATCCTACACTGTGCCAGGTACAGCCTGTGCTCTGCTGGCAGCAGTCACCTGCCAGCGCCCGGGAACGGCGCAGCTACCCCAGAAAACAGGGGGTTCACCCCAGAAAACTGGGGGTTCACCCCAGAAAACAGGGGGTTCCACACAGAAAACTGGTGATTCCACACAGAAAACTGGGGGTTCACCCCAGAAAACAGGGGGTTCACCCCAGAAAACTGGTGATTCCACACAGAAAACTGGTGATTCCACACAGAAAAGGGGAATATTCACCCCAGAAAACAAGGGGTTCACCCCAGAAAACTGGTGATTCCACACAGAAAACTGGTGATTCCACACAGAAAAGGGGGGGCTCACCCCAGAAAACAAGGGGTTCACCCCAGAAAACTGGTGATTCCACACAGAAAAAGGGGGGATTCACCCCAGAAAACAGGGGGTTCACCCCAGAAAACTGGTGATTCCACACAGAAAAGGGGAATATTCACCCCAGAAAATGAGTGGTTCAGCACAGAAAAGGGAGGATTTGCCCCAGAAAATGGGCGATTCACCCCAGAGAATGGGTTATTTACCCCACAAAACAGGTGATTCACTCCAGAAAACAGGTTGTTTACTCCAGAAAATGGGGGAATCAGCACAGAAAAGAGGGGATTTACCCCAGAGAACTGGTGATTTACTCCAGAAAATGAGGGATTTACCCGAGAAAATGGGGGATTTGTCCCTGCCAGAGGAGCTTGAGCAAACAAGAGCTCAGGATTCCCCATGCCCACCCCTCTCCCCACCAAACAAACACAGCCACGTGCTGGGATGGTGAGGACACCTCAGNTCGTTCCGCTGCTTGTAGGTGGGACTCAGCACCTGCGAATAAAAAGGGGCCTGGTGAAGAGAGGGGCAGCCAGGGGAGCAGGGACACGGAGTGGGAAAAACGGGAGCACCTCGGGGGACAGCAGGAGAAGGGGGGAGAGATGCACTCAGAGAGCCCGGGGCCGGGAGCTCCCATCACAGCCCAGCAATGGGAGGGTTTGGGCTTCGGTGCAGGGAGTGAGAGGAAGAGGAGAACCTGACTTGGAAGAGCCAGTCCAGGGCTAGAAAGGCTGCAGCCCTGCCCTGGCAGAAGCTGTGGCTGCAAGAGGAATTCTCTCTGCCTGCAATCCTACACTGTGCCAGGTACAGCCTGTGCTCTGCTGGCAGCAGTCACCTGCCAGCGCCCGGGAACGGCGCAGCTACCCCAGAAAACAGGGGGTTCACCCCAGAAAACTGGGGGTTCACCCCAGAAAACAGGGGGTTCCACACAGAAAACTGGTGATTCCACACAGAAAACTGGTGATTCCACACAGAAAACTGGGGGTTCACCCCAGAAAACAGGGGGTTCACCCCAGAAAACTGGTGATTCCACACAGAAAACTGGTGATTCCACACAGAAAAGGGGGGATTCACCCCAGAAAACAGGGGGTTCACCACAGAAAACTGGTGATTCCACACAGAAAAGGGGGGATTCACCCCAGAAAACAGGGGGTTCACCCCAGAAAACTGGTGATTCCACACAGAAAAGGGGGGGTTCACACCAGAAAACAGGGGGTTCACCCCAGAAAACTGGTGATTCCACACAGAAAAGGGGGAGATTCACCCCAGAAAACAAGGGGTTCACCCCAGAAAACAGGGGGTTCACCCCAGAAAACAGGGGATTCCACACAGAAAAGAGGGGATTTACCCCAGAGAACTGGTGATTTACTCCAGAAAATGAGGGATTTACCCGAGAAAATGGGGGATTTGTCCCTGCCAGAGGAGCTTGAGCAAACAAGAGCTCAGGATTCCCCATGCCCACCCCTCTCCCCACCAAACAAACACAGCCACGTGCTGGGATGGTGAGGACACCTCAGTGGGGCTCCGAAAAGGCTCTCCCAGGGACTGAAGTGTGTCCTGCACTTGCTTTATGTCCCAGCCTCAGGGAAGGGCCCAGGGAGCAGGGGGCTGGTAGCTGGGGGGACATCAGGCTCCTCTCTGGGGTCTGTGATGTGACTCCACACCCCCCACACCCTGTGCCAGCTGCTCCCGACAGCCACAGCAGCTTCTGAAGGCTTCAGACCAGAGCAGGTGCCAATTCCCAGCTCCCAGAGAACCTGCAATGTTCTTTCTCCCACAAATGTAGAGAAGAAGCCACCTGGGGTAAAAACCTTTTCCCTCCATCCAGCAATCCTCCTCCAGAGGCACTGATCTCCTGGGGCAGAGATGTGGGAGTCCTCCAGCGAGGAGCCCAAAATTCTGAGATCAGAGGAGGCAGTTTCTGCTTAAGAATGGTGGTGGAGTCACAGGGGTGGGAGGAACACAGAGTTTATTTAGAGTTAGCCTCACAGCGCTGCCAAAAGCTGTCAGATCACAGCAGATTTGGTGCTGGTTGTCAAATCACAGACAACCCCTCTCCCCTGAGAGCGTTCCCTGCTCCTCACAGCCACTCAGTGGGCGAGAAACAGAATATTCCAAGGTCAGCTCAGCACTTCTGAGCCCTGCTCCAGCCCCGTGGGCCGAGAGGAAGGGATCTCACTCTGAGTGAAACCTGCCAGCCAGCTGAGGACAGAAACATGAATTTAACTTACCAAACTCCCAGCCTGAACATCTGGAAAAGATCTTGGTCTGAGATGGGCTCCAGCAAGAGCCCAAGATTTCCAGGAACAAGCAGACAGGATGGGGAAGGAGTGGGGAAAAGGGATTATGATCCCTGCAGGGCTGAGCTCTGGGCTCAGTGCAGCCCAACCAGCAGGAGCTAAAACCTGTCCTAGCAGAGGCTCTGCTCAGCCCCAGCAGCTCTGCCAGGGTGCAAACAGCCCAGAGACACTCACAGCTGGGATTTCATCAGATCCAGGGCTGGCATTTCCTCGAGAGAAGTCCACAAGTCCCTCCGGGTCCCACCGCAGCCACGGCAGCTCTTGATCCAGGAAAAGATCCCAGAGGGAGCCACACTCCAGCAGGGAATCCATCTCCTTCCCCGTGCACTGGCACAGCTCCCCGTGTCCACTCAAACTCTGCTCTTCCTGCTCCCACTGCTCCTTGTTTACGTCCAAAGTCGAGAGAGGTGCAGCAGCTTGGCAGCAGTTTAGGTGCCTTCCCCTGCTTTCCTGCCCACATCCAGCCGGTCCGAGGCAGCCCCTGAGGATCTGAGCCAGGATCTGCCCTCCAGAGGACTTTTCCCCGAGAGGCTCATTGGGGTGATGGTGCTGGCAGGCACCCTCTGAGCTCTCCTGCTGCAGCCTCAGCAGCTTCTCGCAGCGGGCATCCCCTGCAGGAGCCCTGGCAGGTGTGTGCAGGGCACCTGCAGTGCCAGCCCCAGCCCCAGCCGGCTCCGGCCCCGCTGCCACTCACGCCAGGAAGGCAAACAGCTCCAGCCCAGCTTTTCCCCCTTCTCTGGAAGCAGCAAAGCAGAGTTTCTGACTCCTCAGTGCCTGCCCCGGGCTCTCCCTGCAGTCCCTCTCTGCTCTCAAAGGCAGCCTCAGTCTCTGTGCTTCTCCTGGGTGGGTGGGGAAGATCCCAAAATGACTGGCTGACACGCCTGGAGTTACTGGGGCTGGGGAATTCTGCCGGCCAATGCCCTGCAGTAACCCAGCCCTGCCTCCCAGCAGATGTTTCCTGTAATGGAAAGTTGCTGGACAGAGTGTGCTGGTGTGAGGGGGAGCCAGGAGAGACTGGGATGTGGGGCCCTGTCCCACCCCCTGCAACCCTCAGAGCACACTCTGCTCTCCCAAACAGAGGTGGGAAGGACTGGGCTCCTGCTGACCTGCCCAGGCTGACTGGGACAGCAAATATTTCTGATATTCTAATATTTAGGAACACCTGAAAGAGACAACTGGTGTCTTTTCACTGCTCAGGTCAGTTAAAGGAAGAAGAAAAATATTTGGGCATGTGATAGTGTAGGCAAAGATAAATAGATAAAGGTAAATAGATAAATAAATAGATAAGTAATAGAGAGATAAATAAATAAAGATGAATAGATAAAAATAAAGGATGTGGCTGGGAGGAACCAGCCATGGGAGATCCACCCAGGCAGAAATCTGAGGGGCTGTGCCACTCCTGGGTGCATCTCTGGGCCCACTCTTCTGCCCCTCAAAATCCCTTTCTAGGATTCATTCCTTAGGTCACTTTGGAGATGAAGGGCTCCCTCCAGGGAATGAACTCCCTGCAGGTCCAGGAGATGGCCTGGGGTGCTGGCACTCCCTCTGCCCCAGCCTCTCCATCTCCTGCTGAGTGCCCAGGGGAATGCCCAAGGTCTGCCCAGCTGTGAGCAAGCACTGCAATAAACCCCTCATTCTCCCAGCACTGGGCACACACAGATCTCCAAAAAGCACCCAGCAGCCAAGCCAGCCCCTGCAGAGGCACTGCTCTGCTCCAGGCCAGGGGGGCAGCTTGCTCACCGACAAGCCCTGCACCCCAAAATCATTGCTGCTGCTGCTGCTGGGGAGCACAGAGGTCTCTGCATTCAGCACTGCATCCATCTGCACCCCAAGGTGAGGGAATGATTAAAAAAAAAAGCATTCTGTAGCTGTGGAGGACAAAGAATTGGCATCACAGGCACCTGCACTGCTCTGCTGAATGGCCCTCTTGGCTGGAAACTCCAAATGGGATTGAATCAAAAAAAAAAAACAACAAAAAGCCAACAAAAACCACCCCCAGCCACCTGCCTTTGAATGCCAGCAGTGATGGGAAGAGCTGGCCTGGAGCTGGAGGCAGCAAACATTAACTCCACTGCAAACAGAGGGATGGGACAGGATGGCACTGCCAAGGTGAGGGGAATGGGGACACCAGGGACACTCCCCTGGTGACATCTCCCCGTCACACACAAACAAATCCCCCATGGGAAACTTAAACACTGCTGGGGGTGGGGCAGGACAGCCTCAGGACACAACACCTCAGGAATGCTGAGTCCTGGGCAGCACAGAAAACGGGGAGCAGAGATGGCAGGGGGCACAGAGGAGAGAGGGAGGGAAAACCTCATCCAGTTTTCCTGACTGATGGGCTTCTATGGTTTACATTGCTCCTGGAGAACTCCTGGAATAAACAGAACATGTTCCCTGCCTGTGAGGGAGAGTTCAGACCCCACTGACAGCAGGGCTGGTATGAGAACCAGCAAAGAAAGTGGCCACTGTCCCACAGCATCTCCTCTAAACCCATTCTGGGTGCTGAGACTTTCCATCTTTTTTCCTTCTTCTCCCTTTAAAAATGAATGAAAAGCAGAGGAAGATGCTTCAGGAGTAATCACTGGCCATCTGGGCTGGAAAATGGATCCGGGTTCACCATCACACGAGCTTGCAGCAAAAGTTCACTGCTAATTTAGTGCCCCTAGAACCCAGCAACTCAGCCAGGCTGAGTAACCCACACGCTGGAAGCCATGGAAAATCTGACAGGACAAAAAACACCTGAAAGGCAGGGAGTTAGCACTGCTGCAGAAATAACAGGACGGAATTGCTGCTGGGAGTTAAAAGATGATTGTGCTGATTTACAGAGAAAAGGGCTCATCAGGCCTGGATTTTTGCACTCAACTCCATTCATGTGGATTGCTGCTGCTGAGGGAGGCTCAGCCTGCCACCCCTGGCAAAGGTGCTCCTGATGTTCTCCCTAAAATGAGGCAGAATTCCCCTTTGTCTTCACAGGGAACGTTTTACTTTTCCCAGCAGCTGTTTCCCCTCCACTGTGGTGTCCACGAGGTCTCCATGAAAAGACACAGCACTCTTGAGAGCAGCCAGGACTGAATTCTTATCAGTCTTGTGATGTCTGGTTATTCTTCAGAAGCTCAGGAGCTGCTCAGAGTTCCCCACAAAGGCCCTTTGCAGCATCACAGCCCACGACAGATCCTCAGCCAGCCCCTCATGCACAGGCTCTCCCTGCACTGTGCCCAAAGCTAAACTCTGGGCTCTCATCTTCACCAGCCTCCCCAGTGGCATTTTGGGTTTATTTTTGAGACTCTGAGCCCCTGCCAGGCTGAGGGCTGCCCTGTGTGCACACATTTGTTTGCAGAGCTGCAGGAGCAGGGCTCCTGTCCCACTCCCTGCAATCCTCAGGGCAGACTTTGCTCTCCCAGACACAGGTGGGAAGGACTGGGCTCCTGCTGACCTGCCCAGGCTGACTGGGACAGCAAATATTTCTGATATTCTAATATTTAGGAACACCTGAAAGAGACAACTGGTGTCTTTTCACTGCTCAGGTCAGTTAAAGGAAGAAGAAAAATATTCGGGCATGTGATAGATAAAAATAAAGGAACACAGAGCAAAGCAGACCTTGGGATGTAAATGTTGAATTGAAAACCTCAAGGATTTAAATCTCACCTCTTCCTTGGTGTCAACTGTGTTTTCTGCAACTTTTCAAGATCATCTGATTCATTCTCTTCTCCAGAGCATCCTCTGGGCTCTCCTGATGCCTGGTGCTGAATTTAAGAAGCAAGCCTTGCTCTAGGGCAGCAGAAATGCTGCAGGGCATTGAGACACACACCCTAATTTAGGAACAGGGAAGCAGAAGGATTCACAGCCTAAGTGAGATGGAATGAGGCAGGAAAACCATGGCAGATTTGCCAGGCTCAGGGCCTCAACTGTGTGGCACAGAAATGGGAGCTCAGAAATGGGGCCCTTCGCCCAAAACAGAGAGAAAAGGAGAGAGAAGGAGAGGGATTTTATCCCTGGCAGCAAAGCATCTCCAGTTTGTCTCTCATTTGAATGAGAGGGGGTGACAAATGCCTTCTCCCAAGTGTGGAGTTACTGACACCCCCACAGAGAGAGCAGCTCCTCCTGGCTGTCCCCAGGGAAGTGAAACACAAATTCCCCACCTCTCTGAGCACCTCAGGGGTGCAGAGTGAGGCACATCTCCGTTTCAGCAGACAAAACTACACAAAGTTTCATTTTTAGGTCTGAGGTCTGTTTTTATGCATTATTTTAAAGTAATAAATGAATTAGCACTAATTCACTGTGCAGACACACAACCCAAAGCAGACACAACTGATGGTCAAACCACAAGTGACCAACAGATTTTTTTTTCCCCCCTAAAAACCACAATATTTCCAAACCAAAGTCTCCAAACGTGCAGAATTCCTCCTTTAAGGCATGAGAAGCACCTCAGGGACTTTTCCTTTCCACTGACCTTCTGCTCTTCCACCACAAGGACAAGAACACAAAGCAAACCCCAAAAAGGCCTGAGCGCATTTATTCCCAAATTTGGGTTCTCTTCTCAATCTCACAGTGCCCCTGGCACCAGTTTGCATTTGCCCTCTGCAAAAGCCAAGCAGAGAAAGCACAACCAGAGAGAGGGGCAGCTCTGCCAAACCAATCCATGACCTCACTTCACCCCTTTCCTCCCACTTCTCCATGGGGCAGGGGGTGACAATCCCCAAAAAAAAAGCACTGGTGGGATTGAAAGGAGAACACACAAGGCAGGAGAAGTTGGTGGCATCTAAGGAAAAAAAAAAAAATAGAGATAAAGGAATCCAGGAGAGGGGAAAGGGAGGGTTCCAACTGGCAAAGAGGAAGGCAGTGCTCCAGAGACAAAAAGACCAGGTAAAAGCAGCAAGAAAATGAAGGAAACTGGTGATGCCCTGCAGGTCTTTGAGGCCCACGTCCTCTTTGAGGCAGGGATTATTTTTTTGGGCTGGGTTTCCACAGTGCCTGGCAGCCAGGGCTGCTGAGCTGGCACACAGAACAGTGGGGAGGGCACAGTGGGGTTGGTGGGAAATGAGAGTGGGGGAAAGCGAGCAAAGGGGATGGTGAGGTTCCACGAAGAGGCAGATTGCACAGATTCATTTCTGGAGCTGCTCTCAGATGGGGAGAGGAATGGAGGAATCAGAATGGTCCAAATGGCAGAAAAATCCTGCCTGGAAGGAGCTGGCAAAGAAGGGAAACTCTATCAAGGAGATGCATTAGCAAATTTTTAATGGAAATAACACTGCCAAGTAGGACTGACTGACTTCCTGGAGTCTGTGGCTCATCCATATTTTCACACTGCTGCTTTTATCTGGCCAGAATGTCTCTGCTAACTAGAAAATGGGTTTGTTTTGTTTTGTTTACAAAGGAAAATAATGGGGTGGGGTGGGGAAAACCACAAAAAAATGCAGCCAGTGCTTACTCTCCGGATGTACTGTCTCTCATGCTGAAAATATATGGAGGAAAAACAAGAGAACAGAAAGATAAGATAGAGAGGACATGAAAACACAAGAGACCCACAGAAGCAGAGCACAGCAAAGCATCATGCAGCAGGGAATGGAGCTCAGCAGCTACAGGCAGAAGCAGTAAGAGCCAAAGTCACCTCTAGCCTGGTGACAGAGTCGGGGTTTGGCAGCAGCCAGGTCAGGCTGGGGCATCTGCTCACAGTCCTTATCTGCCACTTCTCTGCCAGTCTGGCCCACCTTGGTTTGTGTTTTATCCTTAAAGCCACTGCCTCAGGCCCTCTCTGCCTCTGAGATCTCCTCCTGCCCGTGCTACCCCCAATGTGCACCCAGCAGGTCCCTACCTCTGCCTCTCCCCTCTGTCAAACCTGCCCCCGCTGTTCCAGCCCCAGTCACACCTCTGTGCTGATCTGAATGGCTGCAGGAGCTGTGGCTGGCTGGCCAGGGATGGCTGCTGCATTTGCCTATGGCTACTTCAGAGCCTGGAGGGTGGGGGCCCGACCGTGCAAAGGTGACACCGACTGTGTGCCCAGAGCGGGGCCACTCGTGCTGGCAGAACCACAAGAACACCAAGGCAGAAGCAAAGGGTGGTTGGTGTTTCTCTGGGCTCGGTAGAAAATAACTCCTCTGTCGCCCCCCACGCCGCCCTGAGGGATGCAAAGGCTTTGCAGGGTGGCAGCTCTGCTTGTCACCACGTGTCACCAACGTGCCGCCACATCCCGGCCCCCCCCCAGCTGAGAAACCAGAGGTGCAGGATGTGGGGAGCACCACGAGAGTGACCAAAGGGACAAAGCTCCTGCTGTCTGTCTCTGGCATCCCCTTCCTCAGGATGTCAGCCCTCCTTTGCCAGTGCTGAGCCATTTCCACCTCCTCCTGCTGGAAATGGTCAGAGTGCCCCAGTGCCACTGCAAAGCCCCTTTGCACCTTCCCCCCGCCCAGCCCACAGCCACCCAGGGACAAGAGAAACGGGAGTACTTACATTATACCAACTCTGGCTTTTCTGTAAGGACAAAATAAAAGAGAAGCATTAGTTAGCACAGAGATCTTAGAGATCAAAAAGAAAGAGGGGGCAGAGAAAGCAGGTCCGACCTGGTTTGGATCATTAGTGGAGTGAAAGCAGGATTAAACAGAAGATTTCAGTGGATTTCACAGTGTGCTCTAACACAGTCACCCCCAGTTACAGGAGCAAGGGACAAATCCAGCAGCAGGAGTCTGGAACAGGAAACAGCTCAGGCCAAGGTGTGCATGTGCACATGCACACACACACAGACATGCTGTCACCTTGTCTGCAGACCAGCAGTGCCAGCCAGCAACAGAGGAGCTCCTCATCCTCATCATCATCATCACATCCTCACTGCCAGCCACCTCTTTAGGGGCTTCATTCTTCCCCTGGCCAGCTGGCAAAACTCACATTGCCCTGAGCAGCCCTGGAAGCACTGCTAAGGGCAGGGCCACAGCTCTGCTCACAAATGGCAAATGTTCCAAGGGCATTTTGAATTTTAAAAGGGGGACACACACACACACACACACACAGAGAGACAGGAAAAGGGCTGTAGAAAATCGCTAGAAAAGCTAAGCAAGGAAAAAAAAAAAAGGCGGGGTTTTTTTTTTTTTTTTTCAGCATTTCAGTGCACAGTNTTTTTTTTTTTTTCAGCATTTCAGTGCACAGTGTTTTTTACCATCTCCACATGTGTTTTTTTTAATTTTTTTTTTTTTTTTGGTCCTTATCATGGCATTTCAGATGGTTGGAGAGGACAGGCCACACACTGGAGCACACAAAAGAGCTGGCTCAGCTCGGAAAGTCACGCTCGGCGATTTCCAGCTGGAGGTGAGATTTGTCTGCACAGGGAGAGGGAGAAATGAGCTTCCCTCTCCCACTCCAGCCAGGCTGGCTTTCCCACAGGCAGGACACTGGGCAGAGCTGCCAGGACACACAGAAATCCCCGTTTTTTAGGGGATTTCCCTCATGGCAGTGAAGCCTGGGGGCACCAGAGCCTTTCCCAGCGAGGGTGGGCAGCTCCAGCTGGGCTGTCCCCCTCTCCCAAACACTTCCCTTCGTGGCAGCTGAGGATAACACACAAGGACAGAAGCAACATCTCACAGCCTTTCCTCCTTTGAAGCCATCTTGCTTCTGACCTTGGAGAAATTTCCAGGCTTTGCAGCCAGTTTGGAATGGGAAGGGAAACATTCTGTGCTGTGGCTGCGGGAGTTTCACTGGGAATTCCCTGGGATATTCACAGGGAGACAGGAACTGCCTGCCCACCAAGGACACGCAGGGTGCTCTGCCACAGGAAAGGAGGAGAGGTGTTAATGAGGTCAGACTGCACCAGAGATTGCTGTGAAGATACAGGGGCTGCTCTGTTCCCAGCCCTGGGTCCTCCTGCTCCGAGTTCCCTGCGTGCCACTCCAGCCACAAAACCTCCCTGGATCCCACTCTTGCAGCCAACAGCTCTGAAGGATCCATTGCTCCCAGTCTCTAATGAAAAACCCCACATTAATACAGTACACAGGCTAAAATACAAAAAAAAAGTTGTATTAAAAAGAGGAACACCCCTTTTCCCCCCCAAATCCTGGGGAAAGGAGATGAGCTGAGGGGACTGAACACAGAGCATGGCTCACATCTCACACTCATTCCTCCAACCAGAGGGATTTCCTCTTCCTTCCCACTCTTTTCCATACTTGGCCATACCTGATCCATTCATAAAGGACTGGGTTGAAGTCATCCCTCCCTGCAAGTAGGACGTGGAAAAAAAAGCCTTATGCAACCCAGTCTACACTAAAAAAAGAACCAGGGTAATTAATCTGAGCCATGCACACAGCACCTTGTCCTCAGGAGCACAGGGCCTGAGATGGAGTGATTTTCCTGCAGATTTGTTTTGCCATCTGTCTGCCTTAATGAGCAAAAAGGCGTAATTCAGAAATTCCTGGGGATAAAAAAAAAAACCAACAAAACAACAACAAACAAACCCTCACAATCAAACTCTGATTGGCACACACACACACACACCAGAGGCACTGCTGTCACTGTGCCCTGGAAATCAGGGTGCCCATGCTGTGCTGTCAGCACAGCACAACAGGATTGCAGTCCCCTCTGCTGCATTCAGTGCAGGAAATGTTTTTGTTGTTTTTCCTTCCTCATATTTGAATTTCTCCAAATCAAGGGTCCTCTGTAAGGGAGCTCTGCAGGTTTTTCTTTAGGCTTTTCCATACAAAAATCATACTGACATCCATAATTCTACCAACATCCTTAATTATACCAACACTCAAGCCTCATCTTTTGCCTCCACCAAGTTCAACAGACTTGCCCAAAATCCAAACAACCTCAGCCCTTAAATCTCTCTTCTATTTTATCTTTTTTTTTCTTTTTTTCTTTTTAAACTCACTGAGAGGGAGAAGCGAACTGTGAAAATCAAGAGACAGTAAAATGGAGAGAGGGGGGGAAAAACAAAGAAAAAGGAAAAACATATTCTTACTTTGAGCAGGTTAAGTCTGTCATACTGGAAAAAGAAACCATAAGCATTAGAACTGAAAAGAGCAAATAAATAAGACACACAGACAGGGAGAAGATGGGGCTGGTTTGCAGAGATGATCTACAGGAGCACAGAGCAGAGCTCGTGGTTACAAGGGGGCTGTAACCAGGGACAGCTTTGGAGGAATGTGAAAAATGGAATATTTTCTCTAAGCCTTTAACTGCTGCCTCTATACAGTGATGATTTACTGACCTCCCACCTGTGTGCAGTGCCAGGGAAGGTCACAGGACCAGCACACATAAAACTTCACCCTGAGAACTCCATCCCGAGTTTCTACCTCTCAGCATCACTGGCAGCAGCATCACAACTCACTCCTTGCTGCTGCCAGGGGAACAGAAACCTTTTGCCAAGGGAATGACATGCCACAGAGCTCCGGGAGCATCCCAAATCCCTCTCACACCTGGGGAAGCAGAGGCACAGCACCAGAGCTCGGGACAGATTCCAGAGCCCTCTCTCCTGCAATCTCTCCTGATCTGGGCTGCCCATCCGGCTCCTAAAGGGCCAAAACCCAAGGGAAATTATGGAATTTATCCCCCAAACCATCCCCCCCCAGCCCCAAATGATCAGAATTTCATCACCTACTCCCTAAAGGGGCTTTGTCCCACCCAGTGGGAGGGGTGAATGAGAAGACAAAGCCAAACTCTTCTCACGGTGGCACACTGGAAGGACGAGGTGCTGCAGTGGGGGAAATTCCATTTGGAGAGGAGGAAGCAGCCCGTTCACAAGAGTGGTTAAGCACTGGAGCAGGAGCCTGGCCAGGCTGTGGGATCTCCAGCCTTGGAGGGCTGCAAACCCTGCAGACCAAGCTGATTTAACCCTGCTTTTGAGCAGGCGCTTGGGTGAGAGACCTCCTGAGATCCCTCCCAACCTAAACTGCTCTGCAGCCCCCAGCACCTGCACCAAAATCCATATTTTCCCCCTAAATTAGTATCAATCCTCAGCATTCACCATTAGCTACAGGAAGAACCTGAAGGAAGCCACTTTTATCCTCAGGCAAGAGCAAAACAGTTTAAAAAAAATACCTATTTCATCACTGGCTACCAGCAAAAAGATGGGTTTTTCCCTGAGCTTGGAAAGCTGTTCCAGAAAAGCCTAAGGCTGACTCAGTCTGTGGCAGGGTCAGGGTGACAAAGAGAGCTCTGGGAAAGATTCCCTCGGGATGCAATTCCAGTGCTTAAGAACTCCTGGTGGAGCACTCCCTCTGACGGCAGCGCTGCAGCACGACAGGACAGCACAGACAAAAGAGGGCAGGGAACTCAAGCAGATCTGTCAGCAATTGTACCAACACAGCAGCAAAACTCATGGGCTCAAGCTGTTCCACCTCATTAGCCAGACAGGTTGGGAAACCAAACCATTCTTCCTGCAGGAGATGGGTGGGGAGAGGAGAAGAGGCTGAGAAAGGAGAGTTTAAAGTCTTTGGCCCTCGAGTTGTTTGGGCTTTTTTTTGTTTTTATTTGTTCCTAACCTCTCCCTGTATGAGCAGACAACAGAATTGTCTGTGTGGGGAGAAGCAGGGGGTTTAATGCCTGGAAATTTTACATTTGTGCCAGAGGAAGCAGCTTGTGGAGCACAGAGCAGAGCTTCAGGCTGCACACTCAATGATCCTCGTGGATCCAACCCAGAATATTCTGTGTGAGCAGGGCAGGAGGCTCTGACAGGCTGCTGGGGGTCCTGCCTGGGATCCCCTTCCCTCTGAACTTCCCTCCAGCTGCCTCACAGTGGTTGGGTGTCCCCCTCTCAGAGAAGCAGGGGCTGGCTGCAGGCACCTCCCAGCACCACTGCACACACGTTTTGCACAGACATCCCTCTGTTCCAGGCTGCTCCCCATCAATCCCTCTCCTAAAACCCCTCTGCACCTGCAGCTGACCACAGCCTGTCCTGGCCCACACACCTCTACTCACCAGCAATCCTGCCAGGGCTCTGCTACTCCAGACCTTCCACAGCACTTCTTTCACACCTCACCTTGAGACTTTTAGTCCCACAGTGCTCCTCTGCAGTTATCCCAGCTACAGATACCAAGCACAAGACAATCTGTCTAAAAAAAAGACGTCAAGAAGCTTCCAGCAGACACCAGCAAATCATGCAAGGTCAGGCTGGTCACAAGGACCACGACCAAGGGAAGACACTGAGCCAGCGTTGCTCTCTGAGAACTTGCCTAGAAGGAAACCTGAGGCATCCACTGGGGAAAGGCCAAGACAAGGGTTTTGTGGGTTTTTGTCAAGCCATCCAAGCCATTCTGCTTTCGTGAAGTGGAAATGCCAAGAGCCTGGCACTTCCCCCCAACAACATCCCACCTGCGTTTCTGATTTTTCCACTCTTCTGAGGGTAGCACGGAGGTGTGAGATCAAATGCCAAACGATCTTATCTCCAATTCAAGCACCCACAGAGAGATCTTCCACTTATCACCTCTCAGAGCGAGCCCATGAATTCTCACAATTCATTTGGGACAGGTCTGTTCTACCAGGTTCAAGCTGGGTTCATTTGAAATCACTGATCTTTCTTATTTGCATCACACAGGAGAGCGTGCAAGGGCAGTAAGCTGAGATCACCGGCCACAAAAATGCTATTCATCATCAAAAGCAGGGAAGAAGTCATGGAGAACAACTCTTGCTCCTGAAATCATGGAGGAAGAAGGCAGGAAAGAGAAGGGATCATGGCTCTGTTCAGCTCCAGAGGGTTTCTCCCTGGCAAAGACAGCAGCTCGCTTCGAGGGAGAGGGGAAAGCAGAACTTAAAGGCTGAAACCGTTTGGAAGCAGCTGAAGGGGTGTGATGAGCAGGCCAGTTCTCAGTCTGTGTGAGCAAATATCAGCCAGATCCCAGTGATGGCAGTGAACCCAGCTTCCAGCTACAGGCACGGGGCTGAGCTCTTGCTGGCATTCTCACAGCCACAGCAGGAGAATGCCTGACTGGGGTCAGCACTCAGCACCACGGGGAGGGTTCCTGAGTGATGAGACAGCTCTACAGTGGGGGACAGGAGAGAAAAAAGAAGGCTTACTTTGGAGAGGCGCTTGTGTGACTTAATCGGAGAGAAAGCATGCAGGAATGAAAAGAGAGAAATTAGGGAAAGAAGAAAAATTACCTCGCAGATCAAGAGAAGGACAACCCCCACACCCAACAGGGAGCATTGTACCCCCTCTTCCTTGTGGAAAGCACCAGGAGGTAAAGTTCAGCTTTAGTAGCCACCGTGTTGGTAAAAATCTCACTCCCGTGACCTTAATTCACAGCATTTTTTGAGGGCCAGGGCAATGAAGCTCCTCCCTGTGGTTCCCCCTTCCCAAGGAGCCCATTTCCCTACGAGCATCCCCAGAGTGCCTCCAAGCACATCCTGCCTGCCTCCCACCCCGTGGCTCCCTTTTGGGAACACAGTGCTGGCAACCCCGCGCTGAGGGTGTCACCCAGCCCTGGATGGGGTTTGTAGGTCACTGTGTGCACAGGAAGCCAGGCTGACCTCAAGGGCAACCTCAGAACGCCAATGATTCAGCTTGAAAAGCCCTTTTTGCCCCTCTTTTGAGCTGACAGACTCCCCCCGTGGTGGTGAGAGATCAGAATGTGGGCCACTGAGTGCTGAGTGGCCACAAAGGGGAGGGGATGAAGATTTCTTGCCTGTGACACAATCCAGCAATAAAAAAAGGCAAAAGATCTGACGATTCATTTTATACAAGCCATCAGAGTTCTGCCTGTGAGATTATTCAGGCTGAAACACCTCACTTCCAGAACCTGGGCAGACACAAGAGCTCCTGACAGCTAACAGTGTTGTATCTATGCATGTGCTATCACTGACACCAGGGTTAGAATCAAAGGTTTGTTTGGTACCCCAGGCTCTCGTGTGTCTTTTACCAGGTCCCACTGCTCACACAAAAAACCAAGAGGCAAACCTGAAACCCTCTTCCCCTGCACAGCAGAGACAAGGCTGTTTCTAACATGGTCCAAAGACACAAAACCTTCCTGGGGAAAAGAGCAGCTACCCTGGGCAAGGCAGTCACAACTCTGCAGCCATGGAGGGAACGGGCAGAGGGCTGGAAAACTGATTTTGAATAATTTGAACTGACCTCAGAGGGCTTGGATAGGACTGGGGAAATGCACAGGCCCTTCACAGGGGAGACCTTATTTATTTCATGCCCCTTCATGATCCAGGTGACAAAAAGTGATGGCAACAGCTGATTTTCAAGGCCTTTCTCAAAACCACGGAGCCTCCCAAAGAACAGGACCTTGACTCTGCTGCATTCGTTGCAGGAACTGGTTTTACTTTCCCTCCTCGCATTTGAATTTCCCCGAATCAAGGGGTCCTCTATAAGGGAGCTCTGCAGTTCCTCTTTAAGCTCTTCCACGCACACACAAAAAAAAAAATTATCCATAATTACACTACAGAAAGTTGTAGACTCAGAGCTGTGCTGACCCAGGCAAAGGACTCCGGGTTAGGAGACCCTTCAGAAACACGATGAGGTGGGGGGAAGAGGGAGGGAAGCCAGAGATAAAAAGGGCAGAGGACAAAAGGCAGCGCAGCGCGAGCCCGGGCACCACGGACACGCGGGACACGAGCCCTCTGCTCGCCCCTCACCTTGGAGTTCTTGGCCCCGCTGCGGCCTGACTGGGAGGAGCAGCTCCTCTGGACACCCTGCTCCGGCGTGGACGGGGACTTGTCCGAGGAGTGGTCGGAGCCCTTCTCCACCATGGCGTCCCCCGGGGCGTCCTGCGGCGTGGGCGAGCGCGAGCGTTTGCGCAGGATCGGGGAGCAGGCGGGCGTGCTGCGGTTGGAGTTACTGGCAGTACTGCAAGAGGAAAAGAGAGAGAGAGAGAGAGGGGGGTTAAACCATCTCCAGAGTGAAAAACAGCTGCTTGCACCCCGAGCTGTGCAGAGCCCGCAGGGCTGCCCCACAGCACAGCAGGCAGAGCTGCTTCCTGAGCAGCCTCGCACGGTGCCCACGCTGCATTTAGGCGGTTCTCATTTAGGTGGTTCTCATTTTAGGCGGTTCTCATTTAGGTGGTTCTCATTTTAGGCAGTTCTCATTTAGCAGAGGCAGAGGAACTGCTGGCAGTGCCTTTCTCCACCCGCCCCTCAACCCCTCCGACCACAGAGCGGTGCCCACGAGAACGAACTCGTTGACTGCTGTGGGNAGTGGTCGGAGCCCTTCTCCACCATGGCGTCCCCCGGGGCGTCCTGCGGCGTGGGCGAGCGCGAGCGTTTGCGCAGGATCGGGGAGCAGGCGGGCGTGCTGCGGTTGGAGTTACTGGCAGTACTGCAAGAGGAAAAGAGAGAGAGAGAGAGAGGGGGGTTAAACCATCTCCAGAGTGAAAAACAGCTGCTTGCACCCCGAGCTGTGCAGAGCCCGCAGGGCTGCCCCACAGCACAGCAGGCAGAGCTGCTTCCTGAGCAGCCTCGCACGGTGCCCACGCTGCATTTAGGCGGTTCTCATTTAGGTGGTTCTCATTTTAGGCGGTTCTCATTTAGGTGGTTCTCATTTTAGGCGGTTCTCATTTAGGCGGTTCTCATTTTAGGCGGTTCTCATTTAGCAGAGGCAGAGGAACTGCTGGCAGTGCCTTTCTCCACCCGCCCCTCAACCCCTCAGACCACAGAGCGGTGCCCACGAGAACGAACTCGTTGACTGCTGTGGGCTCCCAGAGTTTCAAATGATGATCTGAGCTTAGAAAAGTCAAATGCGCACTCAAGAACGAGAGAGGGGTGCTCCCCTCTCAGTGCTCTCTCCCCTTCCAGTGTGCTCCTCTCTCTGTGTGCTCTCCTCTCTCTCAGTGCTCTCTCCCCTCAGTGCGCTTTCCCCTCTCAGTGTGCTCTCCCCTCAGGGTGCTCTCCCCTCTCAGTGCTCTCCCCTCTCAGGGTGCTCTCCCCTCTCAGTGCTCTCCCCTCTCAGGGTGCTCTCCCCTCTCTCAGTGTGCTCTCCTCTCTCTCAGTGTGCTCTCCCCTCTCAGGGTGCTCTCAATGCAGCCTCACTCTGCCCCTCCTCTGTTAGCACAGCTCTTCTCAACAGGACACACAAAAATGGGGTCACACCTTTCAGAGAACACCCCAACAAAGAGCATCAGAAATGCGGGGGCTCTGGGAGGGGAGTCATGATGACGTTCAGTGCAGCATTTCCTGTACAGAACCATCCTTTCCCACATGAAATGGGCATGAAAATGGTTTGCCGTGACCTAAAAGCCTTTGTGATTTAAAAAAAAAAAAATATATATATATATACATATAAAATAAAGTTCCTCTTTCACAATGGGAAAAGCAAAGCCTTTCAGAGTTTGACAGAAAGGATGAGGGGAATGGAACTTCTCATCCTCTTTCCTCAGCAAATGCCCCAGCACCTAGATCAGCAAGCCTGTAACGTACATACTAACACAGAACAGGAAAACTCAGATTTCCTCACTGCTCCTTCTCTTTTGATGCCTCTCCTTCCTGCCAGACTCTTCAAAATACCACACACTACACCCATTTTTTTCCCTCCATCACTCATTTCCTTCAGGAGCCAAATCTATTTCTGACCAGTCCAGACATCCTCAAAGCTTTTCCAGCTGGTGCTGCTCAAGTCAGCAGGTTACAGAGGAGCCTGGGCTGATGCAAGGACTGATCTGTGCTAACTTCTTCAGGACCCTGCTACCTCATGAGCAACACCAAACAGGCCACACCTGACAGCAGAGGCAGCAGGAAAAGGGATGGAGGAATTACAGCTGCAAGGGACTGAATTAAAGAAGTTGTTACAAACTTAAGGGCTTTGATTTGAGGCAATTTACATACAGCAATCACAACGATGCACAGCAAGGTACTCCAAATGGGTCATTTCCTCCCTGAAAACCTAGAAGAGCACAACACGTGCCTGAGGCTCCGTTAATTCCCAGACAAAAACCATATCCATCTCTTCTTACCTCTGAGGATGCCAAAACCATTGCACAAGCACTAGTTGGATGTGAGCAGGCAGTGTAACACACTCCTCTAGCAGTCACCAGCTTTGGGCTGGTTTGGTTTTGGATGAACTGGTCTCCTAAAAGATCCTTTATTTGCTCACTGCCTGTGTCAACGCGCAAGGGATGAAACTTTCCCTGAGCAGCCTGCAGGAAGCACACAGCCAAGCTGCTTATGCAAACAGGGCCAGAATCAGATTTCCTAGGAGCTGGCACCGGGCAGGAACAGCAGCATGGAGCTTCACAGGAGCCCCTGAGAAGATGATTTCACCACCACAAAGTGGTGGAACTTCATACAGATAACGAACAGGCTTGGGAAAATGGGTTTGCAAAACGTTCTGTAGGCAGGAAGGTGGATTAAGCTAAACTCTGTTCTGTTACCTATTTCTACTCAGCAGGATGAGAAATGCAGATACAGACCCACAAAAACCTGTTTCAATATCACCTAAACCCCACGGCAGCTCCAGTGCAAAGGCAGGCAGAACAATTCCCCCTTGGCTTGGGGTTCTTCACAAGGAGCAATGGTACATCCCCAAGTGAAATATTGTCACATCATCTTGCCCTGTGCCCTCCCTTTCCTTGGACAAGGCACAGGAATATTGAATGCTAAACCAGCAAGAACTGTGGCAATATTCAAGATTAAACCTCCCCAAAATAATAACTGAAGCAAGAGACAAATCAAAAAAATGACCTGGACTATTCTCCCAGCAGCACTGCCTGCAGCAGTTTAGGTACAGCACGGAGCAAAATTATCAGGGATTTCTTAGTTTATTGAAATATTAAAAGGTTCCTTCACAGATTTTCAGCTGATCCAGTAAAAATGGGTGTTTCACCTTGTCTGTGCTCCTGCTGCTCCTTCTCCTGCTAAACTCAGTTTCAGCAGCCCAGCAGAGCTGTATTAGTGCCTCCAAGTTCATCAGCAGTGGTCCCAGAGATGGGCATGGCTCTGAACTGCCATTTTTCCAGACAGCAGGAAAAGCAGACTTCCAGTTAAAACCTCTGAATTCTGAGGCTGCGTTGGTCCTGCTTGCCCACAGCGTGCTTGAGGCAACAGGAGCTGGTTTATGCCAGAGGTCCCCAAAAACACAGGGCAAGAATTTGAAGCCATTGCCCCTGGCTAGCACATCACAGGGCTAAATCTCTCTGAGCAGATGTACTCATCTCTCCTCAACAGCTCTGCAAAGCCCCAGTTTGCCAGGCACAGCCTCCATCTCGCTTTCGGTTTGTGTGAGTTCACAGTTTCACTTTGAGCTTGAGTTTGGGGCAGCTCTGTAAAGCCCAAGCCCAGTTCAGCCCAGGCCCTGTTTGCTTTCAGTCTGCAGATGGGAGATTTTGCTGCTGAAGCTCAGCTGAAGCTCCGAATGAGCAGCTCAAACCCGGGGGGCACAGCTGCCATCGCGTGCAGGTGGAACTCAAGATGAAAAATGCTGCAAAGTTTGGTGCTCTTTTCGTCTTTCTGTGGTCTGGCAAAGCCCCTCGAGGTGGGTTGTTCAGTCACAGCCCAGCAAGCTGCACAGGAGCAGCAGCAGCACTGACCTGCTCAGAGCTGGCAATTTTGTTTTTGCCCAGCTCACGCTGCCATAGCCACACATTTTGGTGCCAGCCCTGCCAAGCACGACCTTGGGCAAGATTCTGTGTTCCAAGCTCGTGGTTTTTTGTTTTTTTTTTTTCAGTTTAAAAATTTAAATCCATCCACATGTATCGTGTTGGGTGTGCGTGGATCCTCACCTTTGAAGAAGTAAGGGGGGAAAAAATAACATCAAGGGCTCCTTCTTTGGCTCTCCCTGAAGTCAGTGGCACAAATATCAAACCCAGGAGGGCTGAATTCCCCTCCTACTCTCTGGTGACTGGGAAAAGCTGAGTATTTCTCACATGAAGGAGTCCACAGACAGAGAAAATGACGAGTCTGCCCACTGAGCTCTGGGTGGGCACAGAAAGCACAGGGCTGCCCCTGCCCCGAGCCCCTCAAAATTCCCTGCTCCTGCTCATTCCCTGGAGCTTGAATCCAGCCCAAGGCACAGCCATGACGAACGCTTTCTGCAGTTGCCATGGCGACCAAGGCCTGCAATTGAACCAGGAATCAACGCCTGAAATGCCAAAACGGCTTGACCCACTTTGAAAAAAAAATAATTGTAATAAATAACGCTTTAGAGACCTAATTGCCCAGAGCGCATTCAGGGCCTCACATCCCCCCGCAGAGCAGCCTTCAGTAGATGGGACAGATTAAGTGAGGGACAGAACACAAACAAGCCCACCTAAGCAGCAGCCCCTTTGCTCTGAGGTGAAAACCCCTGCACGGAGCATTTGAGAGCACAGAGGGCTGAGTTTGTCTCCTTGGTTTATGTCCTTGCTGTCCCCTAAAGGAAAAACCTCATCCAAACACCATCAGCAAGCGTGGTGTGGGTGGGAAGGGGCCAAACTCTGCTCAGACGTGGAGGAAAAGCATCAACATCTGCAGCAGTGTAGTGAAGAATCCTTAGCCTGCCAGTATCTTGAAGCTGGAGAGGGTCTTTTTAGCATAAATTGTAGTGATAGGACAAGGAGTAACAGATTCAGACTGAGAGAGGGGACATGTAGGTGGGATAAATGGAAGAAATTCTTCCCTGTGTGGGTGGGGAGGCCCTGGCAGAGGGTGCCCAGAGAAGCTGTGGGCTGCTCCATCCCTGCAATCCCAAGGATGGGGCTGGGAACAACCTGGGATAGTGGAGGTGTCCCTGCCCATGGGACAGATGATGTTTAAGTGCCTTTCCAACCCAAACCACTCTGGGATTCCACAAGCTTTCCTTGAGCTGATGGAAAAGGATATTTGGCACTGCACGGACCAGCCCCTGCTCAGACCCTGCCCTGAGACACAGGCAAGACACAGAAAGACCAAATTTCCTCCTCCAACAGAGTATTTCCTGTAAGGATCTGAACCGGGTGATGAACAGAGCTTCACCAAGCAGTCATTTTTGGGAAAGGTATTCCAAAAGTTAAGCTTGGTGCTCTTAAAACCATAAAGCAACTCTTCACAATGGTCTCATGGAGAGCTCAACAAGAAACCTGACTTTGCTGCAGTCTGTTAAATGAATTCTGCATGAATGACACCCAAGCAGCCCTGAAGTGACACGGAAGTCTGTCCATCCCACCAGATCTGAAATCACAGATTGACACAGGCAGCCTGCAGCAGGTCCTGCCCAAATCACAGGTGCTCCGAGAGCCACCTTCCAGGAGGGCATTGGCACAGCACCTGTGACACAGCTTAACACAGCAAATCCCTCTGGGTCTGCCACTTGCAGGGTGTGAATTAGAATTCAGCCAGAAGCAGGAACAGGACCAAAGAGTTTTGCCACTTTAGCAGCTCAGCTAAACAAGCAGCAGCCCTGGGTACACAGCACCACCACCCTCGCTGTGACCACCTCAGGGGGCAGAAAAACAGCAGTGACACCATTCCCTGCAGTGCATTGCTCAACCCCTTGGATTTCCTCAGGGAAGTCCTGATCTAGAACACTTAAAGGCCTCCAAGTCTTCCCTCAGTCCTCAAAAGAATTTGTTTTCCCAGAGTCATCCTGCAGTTACTCACTTCTCCCTGCAGCACCGACCTGGTAAGGAGTTCTTCCAGGCATAGCACTGGGGTTTGTTCTGCAATTTGAGCTGAATTTGGGAAGTGCTGAGCAATATGTCCCCAAATCATCACAGATGCACATACTGAAGCACATATTGAACTCTCTGTGTCTGAAATCTACGAGCTGTGCAAACACATTCCTGAACAAGACCAGAGCTCTGAGACCCTCGAGGACAACAGCAAAGAACTGTGCTGATAGTCTGGAAAAGAGCAGAGAGGTCAAGAAGGCACCTCAGGCCTGGCTGCAGCACTGAAAAGAGTTAATTCTCCTCAGAAGCAGCTATTAGAGGGGTTAATTACACGCCTACAAAGATACTTTTCTGCCATCCAGTCTGACATCAGTGGAAAACGAGGAGATTCAGAAGCTCATTACGCAGCCTCCCAAACAGCAAGCAGATGGTAAGAACTTTTGATCACCAACCTACACTCCCTTCAAATTGATAATCCAAGAATGAAAACCTGCACAGATCCTGGAGCAATTCCCTGGGCCCACCGTTGCTCTACAAGCAATAACAAAATGTTATACTTCTATTACATCTCCCAGCAAGAGAGACAAAAGAGAAAGCAATAAGTCAAAAAAGCAATGACACCTGCAGGGCTGTACAGAAACCCAAGGAGTGTTTCATGACAAGTGCTTTGAAATGAACCATAAAAATAGTCTGCCTTCTGCATGTGTTTTTTTTTTTTTTAGCAGAAAAGTCCAGCCTTGTTTAAGATTTATTCTTTCTATTTTGACATTTCGCAGAATGCTGTCCTCCCATGACATCCAATCACATGTTTACATATTCATGAAATAAAATTAATGCAATTATTATGCCTCAGAGGATTAGCAAATCACTGCAAGCATTAGGAAGGAATTTGCCTTCTGCCCACAGCCAGCAGTGCGAGGATGGGCAGATGCATTATTAACCATGTCATTGTCCCCGTGGATCACCCGATCCTGGTTACCACTGGAGACAGACCCATGGACAAACAGCCTCAGCTCTCACTGAAACTCCCCCTCAGCCAGCTTGGAAGCAACCTCTCCCTTCCTGCTTGGGGTGACTGCAGAAAATCCTGAAGAAAAGTTGGAAAATGTTTCTGAAATACAACAAGACAGAGCTTAATAATGAAGTCCAATAACGCACCAGTCACGAGATGGAAAGGGTCATTAACGTGCAGGGAACCACCACGGGGTATAAATCACAGCCCAAACCCCTCCCTCAGCCACAAATTATTATAATTCCACTTGCTCCAAAGGGAGGCAAGCCACATAAAACAAAGTGCGATGGATAACACAAAGAAATCTGGGAAGCAGCAAAGGGGAAAAGGCACAAAGTGAGAATTTCACATCCCTCTGAAGGCGACAGACACAGCCCCACCACCGTCACCTGCAGGTCACCCACTCTACAGCTGTTCTTCCCAAGGAGGAACAGATCCAGGCTTTGTTTTCCTCCCCTCCCCACCACGAAGTCAACAGCTCTTGTAATTAACAGCAAGAACTGCAATGTCTGATGCTTCCATCAACATCTCCAAACCTGGAACTTGGGGCAGAACAGAGCTCGGAAGCCTTGTTAAAAAAATAAACAAAACGACAACAGCCACTGTTAAACCATCTTTGATGTGAGGAAAGTTTTGAAAACCTGACAGCTCAAAGGATAAAAATTAAAATTAAAATAAATCCAAGGCTGTTTATTTTAATCCTGGACGCTTCCAAGCTAACATCAGAATCCTTCAGTGGTTTGGGGATGCAATGCTGCTGTCAGATGTGCTTCATTTCAGGGGAGAGTGAGATAAAGCAACAGAGCTGGTGACAAATAACCCAGGCCCAGGGTGATAAATACCCTTTTGGGTGGGGATGTAGGTGTGACACAACTCCCAGATTCCCTCCAGAAGAGCTCAGGCACTTTCCCCTGCCGTCACACCAGCAAGGCTTCCTGGACTTTTCCCCTGGCACAGGATGTCCCCTCGAGCACATGCCAGCCTCGTGGCAGGGGTTTCACAAAGCCCAGCTGCCCGTGTGCCTGAGGAAGACTCTGAGGAAGGCTCTGAGGAAGGCTCAGAGCCAGCGCGGGGGCGGACAGGGATATTGTGCATCAGGAGCAGGAGACAAAGCTGGAGCTCTGCATCTTCCCACTCACTCCCACGGCTCGTCAGCAGCAGCCGTCACAAGTTAATGGAAGATGTTGTGATCTTCAAAGCTGGGATCAAAGCGACTTCCCTTTGTTCAGCCCTTGATGTTTCCTCCCTTTACCTTTCTGAAAATAACAAGGCAACAATTTCTGGTTGATATCCTCTGTGGATTTCTCCCTGCTCTGCTCCAGCAGCGCTGGCCAGCTCCAAGCTAAAAACAGAGAGGGTCAGACCCCCCCAGTGCAAGAGTCACAAAATGCCCCCTGTCCTGGGGACCTGGCTCAACCCTCCTAAACCTCCCTTCAACAGATTCTCTCTTGCTTCACCCAGCTGTTTATCAGTTGGGGCCTTCTCCAAGAGAATGTTGAGGATTCTCAAGTTGTAAAATACATCCCGAAGGTTTGACCTAAAGTTTCCATCCTACTGAGTCAAAATCACAAGCTCCATCCTAAATTTACCAGCTTCTCCTGCAGATGCATGTGATTTAATGGAGCAAGGGAACGGGAATATGTACTCTGGTCTATACCAGCACTTCCATGATGCACAGGACAATGCCAGCCACCAGTAATCTAAGGAAAAGCAAATTTTTTTCGGGCATTCAGCAGGTTCTCCCTGTTTACAAACACACAGAGTGTGATGAATCCTCACTTCCTACTGTTCTCCCTTGCCAAAAAATATAAAAGCCACCTGTATAGACTCTGGAGCAGAGCCTGAAAAAGCTGCACAACCCAAATCCTGCCTCTCCCCATCAATGCAAATACACAAACACCGGCAGAGGAAGGCAGAGCGGAACCACGAGCCCTTGTAGAGGCAAGGGAGCACATGGGCAAACAAACCCAACCGTATTCCTGCAGCAGCTCCGTGACGCATCCAACTCCGACCCCCCTCCTGCCTCTCTCTTTCCCCGGACCCAGATGTTATGGCAGGAATAGCTGTCCCCGTGGGAATGGGGGATGGGGGGCACAGCGGGGCGTGGAGGGGAAACGAGGAGGGGAGAGGGGAATGAACGCTGCAGGGGAAAAAAA
>VWYO01027685.1:0-23800 GCA_013400275.1 Rhadina sibilatrix
AAAAGGAAGGTCAAAGAAGGTGAATCTGCCTGATAAACTGTGTTGGAGAACCTGTAACCAGGGATAAGGAGTAGGTTGAAGTATTCAACTTTTTTGACTCAGTCTTCAATGGCAGGACCTCATCCCACATCTCTCAAGTGGCTGGAGGGCAAGATAAGGAACAAGGGAGAAAAGTCTCTCCCACTCTAAGTAAAGATCTGGCACATGACCACTTGAGGAACCTGAATGTACGTGAGACTATGGGAACAAATGCAATACATCCCAGAATTCTGAGAAAAAACCTGATGTAGCTGCCAAGCCACTCTCTATGGTATTTGAAAAGTCTTGGCAGTCAGAGAAAGTTACAGCTAACTGAAAAAGGGTAGAAAGGACAACCTTGGACACAACCAAAGCATCAGCCTCATCTGCCTGGGAAGACCATGGACAGACCCTTCTAGAAACTGTTTAAGGCATATGAAGGACAGGCAGATGATTCAGGACAGCCAGATGATTCAGGACAGCCAGCACAACTTCACCAAAGGCAAGTCCTGCCTGACAAACCCACTGGCCTTCTGTGATGGCATAACTCCATCAGTGGTCAAGGGAAAGGCTACAGATGTCAATTATCTGGACTTCCGTAAAGACTTTGACACAGTCCTCCATAATGGGGGAGGCAGATGGATTTGATGAATGGACTGTCAGATGGATTAGAAAATGGATGTAGGTGGCAACCAGAGGGTAGTAGTCAATGGCTCAGAGTCCCAATGGGCATCAATAACAAGTGATGTTTCTCAGGAATTCATTTGGACCAGTGTTATTTAATAAATTCATCAGTTACATAGACAAAGGGGTCAAGTACACCAGCAGAAAACTTTTGGAGACAGCAAACTGAGTGGTGCTGTTGACACACCTGAAGGACCTGGATAAGCTCACGAGGCCATGAGAACCTGAGGAGCTGTAACAAGACCAAGTTCAAGTTGACGTGCCTGGGTCAGAGCAACCCCTGGTATGAACCCCAGGTTGGGGATGAACAGATCAAAAGCAGCCCTGCGGAGAAGGAGTTTGGGTGCTGGTGGGTGAGAGGCCATGGGTACTCCCAGCCCAGAAAGCCAAATGTGTCCTGGGCTGCATCCAAAGCAATGTGGGCAGCAGGGGAGTGAGGGAATTCTGCCTCTCTGCTCTGCTCTGGTGAGATCCCACCTGGAACCCTGCATCCAGCTCTGGCTTTTATGTAAAAGCCATATTCGTATTCCATTTTTCAAGATTCTCAGGCTGTATATCTTCACTTACAAACTCCTATTCATTCACAAGTTCTGCTCCTAGAAGAAAATTATTCAGAAACTGGCAGGTTTCTCTCTATTATTAAAAATATTTTAGATGGCAGATTATATTTTTTAAAAAGAATATACAATGCCATACAGACTCTAGTTCAAAATCCTGATTACAATATCTAAACACGAATGGCAAAGAAAGAGAAGGGCGTTTATGAAAAGGGCAAACCTGATGAAATTTTTTGACTGTCACCTACTTGAGTCTGAGAGTTGTCCTGATTCAGACATGGTATCTACAAATAGAAAGATTTTTGTATTGAAAACCTTTCAGAGAATTCTCTTCGGCAATTATGGCCATTTTCCATCTACCACCAACTTTTTGAAGTTTACAACAATATGTACCAGGGCCTCCAGCAGTTCCAAATTTCGATACTTGGTGAAGAGCAATGCCTTTGTTTGGAGCATATCCCCTCGACTTCAGCTGATGTCCTTACTCACTCTATGCAACTTGATCTTTTATATATCTCTATGAAATCTTTCCTGTCTGAATGTTTGCTAGGTTGAAGAGGCTTACTGATTTCCTCTCTACCTTAACTGAACTGCCTTCAAGATAGAAGCCTTCACTGTAGTAGCTCTCATTGCGTAAACAGCTACATTTAAAGTAAAAATTCAATGGAAAAGTAAGGACGCAGCATTAAACAGTTAAGTGGCAATAGAGAAGGTTTTTTTCTACAATCATATAGCACAAGACTATTCTTAGCCAAAGTTTTTTTCCCCTTAAGTGATACAGAAATGCATAAACAAAATCATAAGGTCTGTGCTTGCCCGTCTACCTGACCTACCTAACCACGAGAGAGAAAATGTCATAACAAATTTGCCTCAGAATCTACTTTTCCTGTTTCTTTCTACTTTATCTCCTGATTTTCTAGCCGGAGAGCCACCTGAACTCCTCCTGTGGAATATAACAAACAGGATTTTTCTTCTAATTTTTTGCACGATTCCATCACACCTTTGCAGCTGATTTAGGAGGTAATCACACCCACACAAACACACACATATATACACACACACAAACACATGAGCATGCACTATGGAAGTGCATAGTCATTCTAGACTACTTGTACAAAATAACTATTTCTTGTCACTTAGTCTCTGGTTGGTAAATCATTTCCTCAAAAAAAAACTCCTCTTGTTGTGGAATGTGAATTTCCTTCCTGGTATAACTAGCCAAAATTTCAAAAACCATGTTTCATCTTGGAAATGAAAATCAAGAAATGTAATTAAAAATTAGATCATACATAAACATCTATGTGCAAATTTGCCTTACACAATTTTGAAGATATAAACGTATGCAAAACCAAGACTCTAATAATTTTACAGGAAAGCCAAGTAAATATGAGAATTAATCCAATACAAAAATATAAGACACAGCTTCCTCTACACACCTTACAAAATTATATTATAGATCAGATGTGGAACATAAATTTTATGACACAATGTACAGAGAGCATGATATGAAAGTTTTATTTCAGAAGGGCTGAGTAATAGTGGAGAAAAGCCTTCTTTTCTTTTTCAGTTTGTAAAATTGAAACAAAATTATTCCATTTAATATTTATTTTGAATATTCAATGTATATATCAATATTCAGTATGAAATTGTAGTTCTCCACTGTAATGTACTATTTACATGGTCTATCATCCAGGTTTTCAGAAACCCTCATTTTCTCCTCCATGCTAACATTCAGATCATACTATATTATATAACATTTATCTAAATAATGATTGAGAGAGACTTCGCGTTGTTAGACGTGTAGCTGAAGAAAAGTCAAAAACCAAGTAGGAACAGAATCCTAAAGGACTGTGCTGACACATGAACGGCAAGCTAACATGAGCAATTAAATTTTTATAGATTGTTTATCAGCCTGGTTTACCAAACATGATTTCTGCTGCTGTCTATACAAGAAGACTTCTAGGCTTGTTAGCAGAATATTGGTGCTCTGGGGCAATTCAGAGAAGCCAAGATAATCTCACTGCAGAGTTGTGAGGAGCCAATTTAGTTTGGATTTGTCTCAACATCGTTTGTCAGAGGCGTGTGTTGGAGGGGTGCAGTTGTGCCTCGTGCAGGGGGCAACTAGAAGAGGACTGGGGAAGAAGATCTCTGGGGAGGCTTTGCCTGGCAATCATTTCATGTCTCACATGGGACAGGCAGTCAGCAGGGGAGCACCGAGAACGCTGCTGTGCCCCCCGGAAAGGCTCTCCCATCGGATGGCAAAAGGTCTGTGCCAATGGACTGCAGTGGGACATCAGACTGGGCCGATGGTCTCCCATCATAGGAGGACTCTGGGACAACTGCACCACAAACTCTGGGGGCTTTTGAGACTTGCTTTTCGGCTTTGTGCTTTTTGCTTTTGAGGCTTGGTGATTGGGGTGTTTTGAGAGTTGTCTTTTGGGGCTTTTGGAGACTTGTCTTTTGGCCTGCAGTTTCTTGGGTATTGTGCTTTTTGCCTTGGCCCCAGCCTAGCTTTTGGTTCTCCTTCTCTCACTGGGTCTTGTCTCCCTCTCCATTCCTTTTCCATTTTCTTTCTTCTTTTCTGTCTCTTTGTTTAGTCCTCTTTGTTATGGGCAACTCCTTTTTGTTTTTCATTACCAATAAACGATTCTCAGATACAATGTTTGTCTCATTTGACTTAATTTTGCTTTAGACCATCTATTTTTAAAAGAACTATCAGCTCCCCACAGTGGAACATGACAACAGCGCACCAGGAAACAGGACTTCAGGAGCGTATGAGATGACAGTGTCAAGGAATCCCTGGGCACACTTGCATTTAACCAGGTCAAGCTGAGCTTTTTCAGGCTATATGTCATCAGAACTGGAGCCAAAATCAAGAAGTGTGAGAATAGTATGTCAGAAGTCTTGTAACTGAGAAAAACAGAAGAAATATGAACTTTCAAAAATGCTATTGAGTTGTACAGTACCAGGAACAATTTGGAGGCAGTGAGGCCTGGAGCACTGGTAGTTACCTCTGTTGAGGCTTGGTTACAGTGAGATCACAAACTACTTACCTCTCATTTAGTATTGTATTTATCTAACTCTGAGTGAGGAACCAAGCTCCAACATCCTTAAACAGCACAGGTTGCAGTAGCCCTGTGAGCATAGCAAGTGAGCTATCTCCAGTGCATACACCTGGCATGGCAGAATGGAGGTAAGGGACCATATAATCTGCAAGCTAACACTCATGCCACAACAATGTATTCAAATAGCACACTGCTCAGATCTCTGACAATCCCCCCGAAGCACCAGACAGAAATGCTGTTCCTGCATGACATCAAGTGCAGTAACAGATTCAATAGTCACTCTGACAATCAAAGTATTTCACATGACTTAAATGATATCAAATGGACATTGAAAACACAGTGAAAAAAATCTGTCTCTGATGCTGCTAAGAAAAGTGCAGACACGTGGAGCAGGAAAAGGACAGGAGGTCTTGCAATAGACTCCTGTGCCTTTTAAGGCAAAAGGGAAGTTCCATATTGATATCCAGCCTGATATCCTACTCCTGCTAAAGCTTACTTAGTGCTCATCATGCTGAGTTTTGCTCAGCATTGAAATATAATTTGCTAGGAAGCATTTTTTATTTTTAAAGGATTACTTCTGCCTTTCTGAACAATAAAACCTAAATTATGATACTCTGAATACAGCTTTTGTTAGCAAATTAATTTACCTTTTGATCAGCCCACAATGGTAAGGCATGGATTAAGTAAATGGACTGTATTTTCGTGGTCATGTTTTATAACAATATTGATACATTCTGACTAAACACAGACATTACAAAAGGCTGTAACTGGATAAAAATGCTGCAAATAATACATTGAAATTTTTCCACAGAAATCTCAGTATGATGTTCCCTGCTTGAATAGTAACTTACGCTTACCCCCCACATGGAATTATACAAAGGGACCAAAATATTATTTCAGGAAAATACTTCCCCACTGAGAGTGAGGAAAGATGGAGACTCCATGATGCCCATTAAGTGGTACTTCATTGATGACAGTATAATAAAATGCGTGTATGCATGTAACAGTTATAAATATCTGATTGTAGAAGTACTTTTTAACCCAGATGAAAAAAGAAATAACCCTTGGAATTGAGAATTTTTAGTCCTCTTTTCAAGCCTTTTCTGAGTAGCAGCCATCAACGTATCTCCCTGAAGGAATGTTGATAAAAAGGCTAATGGACACAGCAGAATACACTTTATGCTCACAGAGGAAATAAACAATTTATGGAGTACAATATGAAGCAGTGGACTAATACAAGAGTTAAATAGCAGCAATTTTGTGTTTATAAAAGCTGCCTTCTAGGTTGCAATTGAATACTGTATTAATTTCTACAGAGTGTGAAATGCTAGTTAAGTTATTGCATCAAAAACAGTAGTCCCAAGATAAAGTTAATGACCTTGATCAGTGTTGTGGCATGTAACAATAGAGGGATGAACTGAACAAAAAGAAACTTGCAGAAGCATTATAAAAGGAACTGTAAACCAGGAGGTGAAACTGCAACTGAATTTACATTTGGGAAATGAGAATTGAGGATATTATGATTCTTCACCCAATTCTATTCTATGGATAATATATGCAAGTATTAATTCACTAAGATATTACAGGACTGTCGCGTTGCGTATCTGGTTCTGGCCCAGCTTGGGCTCCTGGTAGCTCGGACACGCTACCACGACACTTGTTGGTGGGGTCTTGGCTCACAGGCAGTTTGGCTCACACTGTCATGACTGTGGTAAAAAGAGGGGTCTCTCCCAGACTTTCAGGAGACAAAGGTTTTATTTGGGGGGGTCAGGGGATCCCCCAGCCTCAGGTAAGTGCTCTCAGAGAGACCCCGAACCTTGGGCTGCAGGGTGTTTTTGTTCAGGACAGTTCAAGCGGTGGATACAAAACATACAAACCAATAAAACAATCTAAACAATACATGCCAACTAAGTTACTTAAGTTTCATCAAATCCAAAAGAAGTTTGGGAGTGGTCTCAGGAGATTTTGCCAACCAGTGGCCAAAGCTCTTGGACTTTAAAGATAAAATTCTGTGATGGACAGAAAGAACAATTATACATCAAACAGAAATGGAACAAAGAAAAGAACCAATAAAGAAGAGTCTCCAGGCAGAGACTCAGGTTGTCTTAGAAACCCTTATCATACTATGATAAGAATACATTCTAGGGCAAGAGGCCCTTTCAAGGTGTTTAAGCTACACTAAACTTACAATATAAAAAACCTATACTATATTCATAACTAAAAATCATAAAACATTTCTTGCAAACCCATACAGGACCACTCCATAATACTGCTTCAGAACTTACCTTTTACCTAGTGCTTTGCTGATTATTTCAAATTACTTTGGCTATCATGCTGTTTATGATAATATTCTGAATAAGAATCTTTCCCCGTAAACCAGAAACAGCAGTACTCAGTGTGGTAGTTTAAACCCCACCTGGCAACTAAGCCCATACTCATCTGTTCAGTCACTCCCTGCAAAAGAGATGGCAAAAGAGAACGAAAGGGTAAAAGTGAGAAAACCATTGAGTTATGACAAAAACAATTTAATAATGAACATAAAATAATAATAGAAGTAATACTAACGCTAATACTAATAATATTTTAGTGAAAGGGGAAATACCAAAGAGAGAGCAATAAAAGCCAAAAAAGACAAGTGATACAACTGAAAACAATTATTCAGCACCAACCAACCAAAGGCTGACTGGCCCCTGAGCAGCAACACTCATGACATATTCCTCCCTAGTCTGCTGAGCAAAGCAATACATGGTGTGGGATATCCATTTGTTCAATCGATGCCAGCTGTCCTGGCAGAGTGATCTTCCTATTCATGTTAAAAAGTAAACATTAGGGGGAAAAAAAGTAGAGAGAATAAGAGGTTGTCAAGTTAATTCTTGCAGAGACTTCTGAATCTCTGTTTGTTGTTGACACACCTCCCAGTTAAGACATCCAAGACAGCTGATGCAGTGTCAAAATAAACTCTGTAAACCCATCTGACTTTTCATAGAAGTACACTAACCTTCTTTCGGATTGCAAGAATTAGCCAAAAGCAGAAGTTAGTATTTTTTTTTAGACAATAAAAATTAGCTCAGGCATTGAAGAAATTAATATGTTCCTCTGGTAGTTGAACTCTTGTCTTCACAACTGCCAACACTAAGAAAAATTTATCATAAAATATATAATATCAATGCTTACTTTATAGATAAATTGATGCCTTAACTTTAAAAAATATTTAAATGTTTATAGTCACAGGAATGTACATAGTTGACAGAACATGCAGATTTATTTTATTTTTGGGAATGGTCTCATACTTCACTAAAAGAGATTAACTCATTAACTCAAGTAAGCTACAGTTTTGTCATTTTAATCAAGTTCCTATCTAAATACAATTATTACAATTATTACAATTAATTTATTCCTCTATTTTGGTCTCTTTCCTCAACTGTTTATATAAGGAACTGTAAGTAAGTTATGACATGATTTTAGAAGCCTATGAATAAGAGAAACCCGTGTGTCAAAATGTATGTCCAATAATTTTAGTAGGGTATTCTTCCAACAGTGTTATCTACCTTCCTAAATGCTGCAACTGAGATGGCTCCACAGGTAAACCTGTATTTAGACTTTAATTCATCCAGCTGCAATGAAGAAGAAATCACTGTCTATAATTTATAATAATTTCAGATTTTTAGGCATTAGACATTTAGCCTAAACTGTTTCCAGTTTTTAAAGAGAGAAAGAATAAAGTATGCAGACAATGCGTTATTCCAGTTAAGTAACCAGTCATCTTTCAGCACAGCATTTCTTCTTTGTTGGATTCTAGATGACTTGTGTTTCCCAGATATACATACCATTTACATAATGAAAAATGTCTGGAATTAGATAGGATGACACTCATCCTTTCTGTGTTCCGTGGATTAACACAGAGTCTTCATGCAGAATATGAACTGTATAAATTTGCATCACAGCATATCACAAATTATTCTGCTTAAGCAGACTACTGCAAAGCATGACATACTCATTCTATCTCTCAGAATTTTTTCCCAACAGATTCATATTTTCACCCAGACATGAGATTCCAAAAGATTCCAAAGCATTATTCCAGTACTATTGCTGGAAGATATGATGGTAATAGAAGAAATCTGCAAAAAGTGATGTTACCAGTGTACGTGTATAGGGTTCATTGGAACACTTTCTAGTTTATTTTATGCAATTTGTGACTTCCAGATACCAAAATATCACCTTGAGAGTATTTTTTTTTTTTTTTTTAGGCTACATCTCTTTAGCAAAACGAGGCAAAAATATTACTCTATGTGCAATCAGGAAACAACTAAGGATTGTGAACATTTGCCTGTGGCTGGGACTACAAGTGCTGTAAGCTGCTGGCTGGAAACAAAAAGAAATCTATTATGGATCTCTATTAATCTCAAATTCACTGCAGAAGTAAAACTTAATACTGGAAAATAAAATCTGGAATGATAAGTGAGAGGTCTTCTGTGTCAGGCTTCTTTCCCAGAAGAGGATTGGATGAGGTATATACCACAGAATTGTTCTATAGACTTTAAGAGACAGTGATTCCACCTATATTATTTATTGCAGTTACCCACTGCCCTCCTTATTAGCATTTTTTTCCTTATTTCTATCCTGGCAATTTTTGTCTGTAGCTTAAGCATATAATTTCTCATCCTAGCGATTTTTCAGACTGAATTTCTTTTATTTTTTTTCCTTTCTGTTTTCATTTCTTTTCCTTTTCCATACTCCTTCTGTTACATAAAGGCTATTTTCTTTAGTTGAGTCTTTTGTTCATGCTAATAGCCCAAAAGGTCATGGCTCCCAGATCTCTTGCCAGCTCTGTGGACTGAACTGGACTACCTCTAAATCACCCTACTCTAGACAGTGTCTTTACATATTTCTGCAAATTCATGTGCTCACAACTGAAAATTGTAGTCCAGCCACAGTTGTAGTAATGCTGTTTAGAGCAGAAGTATTCCAGATGCCTTGATGATTGTTCTCCTTCCCGTATATTCCAGAACAATGTGTTTAGTAGTATCGATATTTTTCATTCACGCTGAGGCTTTTATAAAATGTAACATCTTGACCACTTTCAGAGAAACACTTTAGCTGATTCCTCCTCAACTGTGCCTTTGATAACTCATTCCTATATGCAGTTTCTGGTACTTCTTTATGTCAAAAATTAAATTAGTTTTCCTAAACATTCCTCCAATCTGTTGTCTGTTTTGAAATCAAATACTGTTTTTCAACATTTCCAGCCTTCCAATTTCACTTCATCCACAATTTTTAATAAACACACCTCATATTTAGGCATAGTTGGATAAATACTCTGTGCAGAAAAATTACAATGTCAAGAGCTCCATTGTCATGTGAGCAAAGGCCTGAAGCTCTGTGTAATTATGTACTCAACCACACCTCTCTAAGTGTATGAGATAAGGACTGTAGAAGTTGTCACTGCCATTAAGGAAGCCAGAACCACCCCAAAGTTTTTGTGTTAGTTTTTGTCCGAACTACTTCTTTATCTTAGCTGCTACCTTTTAAAGATAAAATAGCAGCAGACAGAGATTTATTGAGATAGAGTGTGCTGTTGTGTCATACAGCTCTCTTCTTCACTTGTATATTCAAAGTGATCCTCTTGCCACACTGGAGTTTATTTAAGGAATGCATGAACAGTGAGAAGGCAGATTGTTGTTATTTTCTATTTCTGTGATTGAGTAACGCTAATGGTGAGGTTAAAATGACATTATGGGAGTCTTCCTCACCATATCAGCTGATTTTTCTTCATTGATACTTGCTTTTTCTAAATTAACAAATATTCACATAACTAAATATCAGCCATCTCATATCAACTGAACTGTGCATTCCGAAAGTTTTAGACCCCAAGGGCTATTTTATCCAATCTTTTGGCATTCAACATCCAAGTACCTATTAAGTGATCAAGCAGTGCCATCCATTAAGAAAACAAATCAAGAGGAGAGAAACGGTGGAACTGTGGACGGACACAGCAGTAACTACTTGTACTAGACTGACAGTACAGGTTAAAGATGCTTAACTGATTCATAGAACAGGCATCGTTGCAGCTTGGTGACACTGTGCATAAAACACACCTCAGGTAAAACTCAGCTCAACTTCTGTCAGTGTCCAGTATATGCAGATCCCTCTATCCATCATTCTCTACTTGCTTTGAAACTAACTAATGGAGTATCAATTAAATACCTTTTGTGAAGGCAATGATTTTCATTCTGCAGATAATGTATTTTTTTCAAGTAGACAAAGACTTCTATATAAACCACCAGTCATCAGCCATCAATTTCATGTCACTCATATTTACCTGATGTATATATTGTCTCTCTTCAGTTTGAACTCCTGGGAAGACACAGTTCAGCTGATCACATGTTTCACAAATTTTCTTGTACGCCCTTAAGCTTACAAGGAGAGTTTTCAAGAACATTTGTGAAACACAAAAGAACATTTGAAAAAAAAGAAGTCATATTGAAAATTTACTTAGTTTTTCCTCCTTCTCACATTCAAGTCCTGAAATAATCTTTAAATATTTTTACCCATTGGGAAAAAAGATTATAAAAGAATATAGAAAAAGGTGAATGCTGTAGATGGAGTCGTAACACTGTGTAGCACAGAGGTTCATGACCTTTCCAAAAAGCCCTGATGTCAGTTGTTTATAACTTCATCAGACCATGACCTTTAAAAGTGATTTTTTTGCATGCTTCATTGTCTGCAGAAAATTGGATCTTTCATAATTTCATTTAAACTTTATCAGAAGCAGCTTGGTTTTCCCCTCAGAATGCTAGAATAAAGGGCCTTTCTTTGTTATTCAGCTATTTAGTGATGAATTGTAGTATTTTGTACAGTGAAATAAAGATCCAGTAAATGTTACGGGATATTTACTGAGAAATTTAATGGTTTTCCAATATTAGTCTGGTTAAGTTATGCATTACAGTTACAAAGCTAGGATCCCAAAAGATAAGATTGAAGACTAAAGATTTGAAGACTAAAGTAAACCCACTATAAATCCACTATGTGCCTGCTGTATAGTACACAACCCCTAGTGGTATAAACACAATCTTTTACAAGACTCCTGTTTCATTCACTTCGTAAGGGCATTGGCCAATATTTCCAGTTCTTATTAATGCTCATCTACCATCAAAATGTGCAGTGCAGCAGGCTATAATCCAGGCTGACAGGACATCAGCTGTCCTCCTAACCTCCTTGTGCAGACAGTCACTGACAACCCCCCAGCACAGGGAGGGAGGAGGAGAGGCAGATGGGAGGAAGGGCCTTCCTCTCTGAGAGAGCAGTAAACCAACACACAGAAAGACACTCTCGGCTGTGCACAGACAAGGCTCAGTGCAAAATTACTGTCCTTTAAAAGTCTATGTGTATATAATATTTAACACTTCCTTCATAGGCAAAATCCTCATTCATCAAATAATGTCCAGTTCAGCTAAAAAAAAACACTTCAGCAAAACTCATGTCTATCCAACCTAATTTACTACCAGAGCAAGTCTACTCTAGCAATGCAATGAGTCATGTTTCCTGGATAAGCCAACTTACTGGCCATGTAGTTTCAGAAGACAGATGAAGTTTAGCAGGATGACTTAAAACACTGCTTAGGATCTTCAATTATAGCATTTCTTACCTTTAAATATTTAATTTTTTGAACTCAATGGCCTTTTATTATATTATTTCTATATACATGTCAATGCATACTGTTTCTTAGGCAAAGTGTCTTCCCTTTTTTCTTTTTATTTTTTATTTTCATATTGTTCCTATCTACACACATTAACATTATTATTTGTCATGTTTGTTTTTACATCCACAGGGCTGGTGATTTGCCTTATAAATCCCTGAACTGCCATGCACCTCCATGATGTTATATAAATAATAATAAATGGAAAAAATAAATCAGAAACTTACCTTGTGGAGTCCCACTGTGAAGTAGTGCTGAGCTTCTGAATTAGATGTTGTTGGGAAGAAGGGGTTGAAAGCAGAAGAATGGTGAGGAGGATGGTAAGTTATCTCAAGTAACCTTGCAGCTGGAAGTGCCAAGGCCTGGAAAATAATAGTGTGGGAGATGTCATATTTTATGCCTACAACTGTTTGTAGTTTGTCTGTTTGGAGAAGTAGAATTTCGTGTAGAAATAACACCGGTGTTTGCAGAGATTTGGAAGAACCCCCACTGACATGCTTGAGTTGCCTGTCTTGAGAAAGAGAAGATCAAAGCTCAGAGATCATAAAAAAGGCTAGGTGGTAAACTATGGGTGCATGAGTCCTTTATAAATGGACACAAACAAGAGTCCTGCCAGCCATTAGGGTGGGCTGAGCCTGATGGTGCCTCTATTCCTGCTTGAGTGTCTCTCAACAATTCCTGGTGCTGCTCCAGGGTCCTCCCACTAGTGAGGAAACGAAATAAATTTACTCTTTGCATTTCAGCCATGTTTTTGTGCTGCCTGCCTGTGTCAACTCACACAGATATTTATTGACTTGGTGTAATGAAAAATAAATTTGATTCTCTGACATAATATTTTTCTGTACTTTATTGTATTCAATACAAAATTTGATTGCCTTAGTTGGTCTAATGTGACACACAGTGCTACTAAGGAGATAGAAAGGTAGTAATACTTGCAACCTGTATTTATATATGGCCAAGTTGTTATAAAAAAGTGTGCTGCCCTTTCACTGACATTTACTTTACTGAAAAAAAATTGTTCATCTTACAAGAGCAAAACATGACAAAAGAAGAATATATATTACAGAGAGACAGAAAGATAGAAAGAGAGAGAAGCATGCTGGGAACTCTAAATCTACACATGTGCATGAATGGATGTACAGGATCTAGAAAGTAAATGTTCTCTCCCTATGGTCATGGATCTACCACTGCCTTACAGCAATACAGATACACACCAGTGAGATCCTAGTAAGTTCAAAACAATTCTCACCACAGATTTCTAAGCATTGAAACATGAATAACCCAAGATATATTAACAGAAACATAGACGATGAAGATTGCAACAATATAAATGCCGTAAACTAAGGCAGTAGCAGCTTTAAAAAATATGAACATGGGGTTAGTCTCAAAGTTGACTAAAATCTCTCACACAAAATGCCTATTCCATGTAATCAAAATCACCTCAATAGTTCACTGTTCTCTTAACTCATGTTAGGAAGAAACTTGAAGGTACCTTCAGGATGCCCTGAATTCCCTGAAACACCCAACTAATGGAATCAACAATGCATGTGGCTCCTTAGATGCAAAAGCCAGCTAGGACCTCCTGTCTCAGTTTCTATTGTTCCATTTTTCAAGCTATAAAAAGTATATTAACAAGTTGGGAATGCAATTATACTTTGGCTGTAGCTGCACCCCAAAAAGAGAAAAAAATAACAAATAACTAAGATAAAGTGGTATTTTATAAAAATGAGTGAGGGGGGAAAAGTAACCCAAATGCTCTTCTAGATGGATTTTGGAAGGCCTAAAAAATGAGGTCTTAAAAGCTTACAGTCTCCAGCAAGAATACAGCATATCTCACAAATGCAATGGAAATGCATCCTCAAACTAGAGTCCAAGGAAAGTTTTTACAATATAAATATTTCTCTAAACTATAGCCTTGCAATCTCCTTCATCCATCAGCACCATTTTATAAACTTCTTATTGTACTGCTAGTGAGACTGATAAAAAGTGCAACCACTGTGAGACAGAAGAATAACAATACAATCTAGGGAAATGGTATCCATTTACAATGTCTTTTTAAAACCTGGGTGAAATTCAACTTTCTGTTTTCCATAGTACGTCTTCCATCCTTGTAAACATATCATGTAGGGGTCGTATACACAGTTTGCTTCAGCACTCTGCATGCTAGCAGACTTGCAAGACATGAATCAGGCTAGCTAGGGACTACAAAACAAGCATCAGCTTTCCAGGTAGTTCAGTAAGACTCCAACACTCAGACCAGATCTGAGTGTTATTTAGGTGTCTGGAGCCATCTGTAGTCTTTTGAGCACATCTGCCTCCAAACTTTTCCCATAATGTACTTGTTTTCAAACATAAAGTCTGATTTTCCCCACTATAATATGACAATATGTACAGCATTCACACATAGGCCTTCACAATTTGCACTTGAAAAATGTTATATACAGAAAAGAGATTTTTTGCTCAACAAAAAAACCCTGACAAAGCCACCACATCTTGCTCCACAGATGCAAAATGGCAAAGGAAACCTATTGTTTTAAATAACTCCAAATTTCAAACTGTTTTATTTAAATTTTTTATGTCTGCTGCATCATGCATTTAGAAAAACATTAAAAAAAACAAAAACGAAAACAAACAAACAAACAACAAAAACCAAACAAACACAAAAACCCCCAAAACAACAGTTTTTGATGCTTCATACAGCTTGCCCTCACTTCCTGTTAGAAAGGCTGTGTGATTGTGACTCTTCTGGACGGACATCATTCATATGTGATTAGTGTTGAAAGGCATAGTTCAGTACCTTTACTTCCACCCCAATGAGGGATACGTGCAGTACAGTGTCTGACTAAACTCCTCAAGTGCTGCTTTTTTAACTATTGTTTTTTCCTCTTTGTCACAAGCACACACCTACCTTTGAAAAATAATGTGGAAAAATGTTCCTTTTTCATGTAAGCTTTGTTCACTCCATTTCTCTGTGCAGCTTCTTAAGAGTTTTGTATGAAAAGGGCTAGAAAACATATATAGAATAGGCATAAATTTTGACAGCATTAATTAGGAAGTCTACCAGACATAGAGAAGTCACTCTTGTATAACAACAATGTAAATAAGATTAAAATCAAGGTAACTTCTGCTTTCTGTTTGTAAAGTATGAGATCTCAAATGGTTTCAGCTCACAAGGAGCTACAAATGCTTTTGGGTGTGCACTTGGGTCAACTTTGACAGAAATTTGGTTGAGATTTTTTTTCTCATGTTCTTATTTGGGGAAGATAAAAGAGATCTTTCAGCTTCCTGTATTCATTTGTTCTTTTAAGCCTCAGTTTTATTTAAAATGGATATTGCTCCTGTCTTGGCCCCTAGAGTTCAAAAGCTTTTGTACGGCCATGTAATGCTTCCATTCTTGCATAGAGCACCTGCACTTTTTCTGTGGTGTGACAATGGGGAAAAAAGAAAAAAGTTATTATGTTGATTTAATTCCTTCTCATGGCTCTGCATAATTCTATAAGCAAGTGTATTTTTAAAGTAGTGTTTGAGTTCAAACTGATTTAGTCCAAGGTAGAACATTAGAGACTGTTTAAAGACATTAAAAATGTTTGTGTCTGTGTCTATTTGTACAACAACAAGGAAAAGCATTATTAGACCTGCTCAAATGGTGTTTCTTTCTTATCATCTAGACTAAAGAAGAACTAGAAAACCAGCCTCAAATTTCAGGATTAGTAATCTCTGATTGTGAAATCCTTCTGCTTTTGGGCAGAAAATCTGTCCTCTAGATGACATGCATTATTATAGCTTGTAGAAGCACACTTTCTTTCTGATAAAATTATCTTGTATGAACAAAATTAGGTAACAAATGTCAGTATAATTGGCATATTGATTTAAACAGCCAAACTTCTGCTCCTCCTGTACATTGAAAGGAATGTTAACATTCTTGTTTTCCAAGGATTCCCAAATCAGTCCCATCATGGATAAGGTAGCGGCATTCGAAGCACTTGGATGAGTTTAGAATTTTTTTTTTTTACACAATTTTGATTCAGAGACGGCTGTGGAAAACTTAAGTCACTGCTAATTCAAGTCTCAGAAAATAAAATAGGATGGAAGACTGAAAAGTGCCATTTGTCCAGCTTCAAGATATTCCTTAGACTACATCATCTCAAATATATTGCTTCAGTGTGAAGACCCCAAATACTTTGCAGAGCAAACAAATTGAAACTTAATTACTCATGATGATTATGACATTAACTAAAGATTTATTCTGAGAGTAAAGGCAGGAATTTGAGTCACGTTAACAGATAGTTAGTATTTGGAATTATAATTTTATAGTATTTTGTAGCCTGATTCATTTGACAGTGAACCCTAGATTGGAGGTGCACACGCTCTTCAACTGGAAGATATTTATGACTGGGATGCAAGGTCATCTTGGATCTGGCAGGACTCATTATTTCAGATGCAGTGATGTGGAAATGCTTCATAGCTCTTTCAGAATTGGCACAATCCAGAAACAGTACATCTGCCTTTTGTGTATCAATCAGATACTGGGACAATTATAAACTGGCTTCACAAAAAGATATATTGTGTGTCCCCACAACTTGGTCTCACAAAGAGGAGTATTTCTTGCTATTTGTTATACTCTTTCTGCTTCTTCAGAAAGCAGTGTGGCTCCATCTCAGATTACTGGTTCTGAGCACTATGGGCGACAGCCAATTCATTTTCTAGAAGTGTTTAATAGACTAAAGCATAAATGCACAGATGCAGCCTGTGCCAGCACTGCATTCAAGCAAATACAAGATCCTTGACCACAGTGCAAAGATCGAGTGACTGGCTCTATAGGAAACAGCTGATAAATGTTACACAGAAAATAAAACTACAGCTGCATCCAAGCTGATTTTTGCAGTGTCTCTCTCTATCATGTCTTCTCACTGTTTCTTGAGATTAAAGAGGGGCTCATTGACAAAGGCATGACGGAAGAATTTAGGAGAAATAGTATAGAAAAGTCGCATAAGTGGGTTTATACTGAATTGACTTCTATTTGTAATTATGCATATATATATATATATAAAACTATTGAAGTAACTTGTACTATTTACAGGTTTTACTTAGCCCAGCCATGTTTCAGTTGAAACTAAAAAATCAGGAGTGTTGTGTGCCTCTTGTAGGCTTACAGTGGGAATATTTTTTATTATTTTCATTTCTGCATCTTTGAAGGACCTGAAAATTTCACCTGTCTCTATTTACGTATATCCTCGATTCAGTATAAATGTGGCTGCTTTTATTATCCATATGAATATATAATAGCCTTATAATGGAACTGGAGATGCTTAAATGCCAATGCATATGAGCAGGAGGCATGATAGCTAATAGTACCCCACGTCTCGCCCAGTGCAGTCTCCCCTCAAAGTATGTTTCCATCCAGTACTGCTCTGCTTTTGCATTTCTAAGATGGCAGCAGAGGAATGCTCATCTAGATGTTAGTCATTACAGTACACAAGAGGAGGAAAGGTGGATTACCCCATCCACTAACTGATCCTGCAACCAGGGGGAATCACAAATGGAACAGGATGAATAAAATGTGTCCTCCACGCTTCTTGTAAACCATGATGATAAAAAAAGGCTTCTGTTGATGCTGTAACTACACATCAATACAATCATTAGCTCTGACACAAGAGCTTCCAGCACTGTTCCTTTTGCTGATTGTGATAGTCCAAGATGGTTTTCAGGAGCCATGTACATACCCAGCATTTTACAGACTGAAGCACCCTGGAAATGGTGCTGAAACAGAATCCCCCCCCAATAGTTACTCGGTCTTCTGACAGTTAAAAGGTGGTTATCTTCCCTCTTTTTTTCTTTTTGTCTTTATGGTGGTTTTCATTCAAAGCAGAGATTACTACTGATAATAAATTCTTCCTAAGAACTTTGCTCAAATCTTAAAAATCAGTTTATAATCTCCTTGTTGCCCACTGCCATAGTTATTTTTTGTGCTACAATTAGGTAATTGTTTTACAGAAAGATTTACTTTTAAAAAAGGAAGATTTACTTTTTAAAAAGCCCTGTTTTTTGTCTAATCATAACTTGCTGTTATATATGCTTTTCCTTCTTTTGGTCATGGTTTTCATGCAATGCACCATTCTTTAATATTTATTTAAACAGATAAATCAATTCTATAAAAACAAAAGCTAGAACCTGTAACTAGTCATGGGCATGCAGTGGAGGAAGTCATAAAGACAGACTGGCCCAAATCTTCATTTCCATGTAAGTATGTATTTTGTAAAGCCATCTAGGTTCAGAACATATCTTTCTTCAACTAATCCACAATCTTAGCCTGCATTGTCACACATAAAATTTTAAATTTAGACATCATACCTCCTCAAATCACACTCTTTAATGTGTAAGGAGTGTATCCTACAACTATTCTTAATCACTGGTGAACAAAACTATCAACATTTTTAAGCGTGACACATTTCTTGTTTTGAAGTAAAAATAGAGGGGAAATGTGATAAATGTGGCCATTGCATGCAAAAATATAGTATTAAAATAGTTATATAGATATAAAATAACACTGATATAATTACAATTACTGTGAAGTGATAAAGAAAATACCTTCACAGCCCTGAATTTTCTTATTACGCCTGATTTCATATAGCAAAGAGTCTTGCTACTGACATTTCTGGCCAAAGCAGTAAATTAGTATGTAACCAAAACAGTCATAATTTATAGATTCTTGCAATGAGCAGGCAATTCAACTAATGTCTTGGACATCTCCCCTAGTTTATTTCTCTTTAATTGTACTGAGTTTCCCCTAGGGATTGCCGCTAGTGCTTTCCACTTAAATTGATCTATAAGTAAGTGAAAATTTTATGGAATACACACACTTGGTATTTAAAACATATGAAATATTTCAGGCCTTTTTCTTATATAAAATAGGGATCTTTGCAACTCCTTATATAACAGAAAGAGGGTGAAAGTTTTGAGATAATGATCCTTACATTTTGAAGTTTCTGATCGAGTTCAGTCTTTCTGACTCCTTCTGACAGGACATCTGTAGTGAAAGGTGTCTCTGCCTGTGGTAGAGGGTTGAAGTGATCTTTAAGGTCATTTCCAAGCCAAATCATTTCGTGATTCTATGATTCTAAGACATTTGTTTGTGTGTCACAACAATGCTTTCAGGCTATCAAATCTTGATTTTCTCTAAATGTTGTTTACTGCTTTTGTGCTAACATGGAATCACTGTTTCCATCAAAATTAAAATGAAGTCAATAATAAATAACTCCCAAAGAGCACATATTTTTGCTCAAACTGTGACTGAATTCAATGATCTGTGGAGAAATTTTATATGCCTTAAGCAAAATGAGTCACTTCTGCATTCTTTTTGTAGAGATGTACAGTTCCATCTCACTGACACTAACTTCTATTATAGAAACCCTTTACTTTTAGTTGTAGGTATGGTCACATGTTGAGAATTTGAACCTCAAATAAAATTGTCTGTCAGTGGCATTGTATATCCCGTGTTGCTATGCATTTTAGGGAATTTCACATTTAATCAGACAACAAAGTGTCAGTTTAACTTCAGCGTTCCCCACTGCAGAAATGGTACCTTAGAAAACTCCCATCTCCAGCTTGTAATTACCTGAAGGATAAGCTGCAGTTCTATCTATCCCTTGTGCTCAAGCAGAAGTCTAGCAGGGCAAACAGCATCAGCAAAAATTGACTACACTTGTAGGACAGAAATCAACCTAAAAACCCTCTTAGAGAATGGAATAAAAAATAACATCTCAGTATGGCAGCTTCACTGGAGAAGGTCTTATTTCAACATACCTACCTGTATTTTCTCCAAACTACCCAGTCCCTGTAATGATGAAGACAGAAGGAAGGCAGCAGAAGTAGTAGGAAGGCAACAGAATAGACATTTAATAACTACAAATTTACTAATTTTGGAGAGGCTCAATTGCATAATTTGTTTTTATAAGTTTTACTGATCCTAGAGTCAGTATGGTACAGAAATGAGATTTGAGAATATTCTAGTAAATCATTTAAGCAAACAATCATGACTGCTGAAAGCAGAGGTCTTTCAAAATACTTTGTCATAGTGACAGCATTGAAACTCCCTCAGATACTCCCAAAAAGTATGGAGTATTACAAAGTTAATTGTTGCAATTATTATATTGCACAACTAATTGGACACCATGTGAAAGTTATTAATTTCTTCTGTCTATGTTCATGTTGGGTCAGAAAATCCACAAATTTACTGAACTTTTCCAGAAAATCCAGAGTTACACTTATTAAACATTTCCAGAAAAAAGGAGGATTTTTTTTTTTATTTTATTGGTTACTGGCCTTTGATAGAGATGGCCACGCATCACAGGAAATGTTCAGAATGATAATATATATGTTAGGATTGGCTAATATACAACACTACATGTAACACATTAAATAAGATACTACACTGTTGTGAGCACCTTACCAAAAATAACTATCGCAAAACTCAGCTATTTGTATTAAATCTCCTATGAAATGGAAGAAAAAGTAAACTGTGGACAGGCTAAAAATTCTTTGCTTTGCTTACTGGAATTCCCCTCTACTGGTGCCATAAGCTGACTTGGGCCAGCAGCCAAGCACCCACAGAGCTGAAGGCTCAGTTCTCCCTGCCCAATGTGACTGATGACAGAGTAGGGAGATCAAAAAGCCAATAAACATAACTTAATAGGTGAAGGGATAAACAACAGGACCACAGCCACACCCAGTGATGCAGAGCTGGTCACCCACTGCCTCCCACAAACACAGTGATGACCAGCAAATATCAGATTGGTGGCCACGCTGGAAGAAGCCCACATCCTTCCACCCTTCTTCATCTGTCCCCAGTTTTGAGTGCTAATCATTATGAGAGCTATCCCGTTGTTCAGTTGCAAGCAACTGTCCCAGCTCTACCCCTTCCCTACTTCTGCACCTCTAGCTTACAGAGTGAGGCTGAGTGAAAACATTGTGCAAGTAGTGTACAGGAACAGACAAATTATTAGTGTGGTGACAATACTCTTTTAGCCAAAATTAACACCATATTGGCTACTGTAATGAAAGCAAATTCCTTCCCAGCAAGGTCCAGTACAATTGTTTATGCAATACTGGTGAATATTTTTCATCAATTTAAGGTAAGACTTCCCCTTTAAACGGTTCATAGTCCAATAATGACTTTCCAAAAGCTTTTCTTGCAGATCTGCTCACACTTGGACACTGATAGAAAAAGAATAATACCTTGAAAACAGGTCTAAGAATTAGGTTTTTGAAGTTATTCTCTTTTTTCTAACATGTAGACAGTGTCAATAAGAAATACACTGCCATTACAGAAATTGCCAAAAGACTCACTGAAAGAAACAAAAACCAGAGATCTCTTTAAATGGCATGAGATATGAGAGATTTGTACTTTGGCAGCTCTACTGAATATCAGGTGGGTGAACAGCCCATTTTGCAATAAGGGAGACAATGTTTTGACCTAAAATAATGCCTGTATCCCACAATAGTGCTAACACCAACTTATTATGGGGAAGAAGGAAGTGGACATTTCCTGCTGCAAGCACTGCCCATCACAGGACACCACACTGTGTCATGCAGTACAGTCACTGCTGAAGGAGACCTGCCAGCCCGGCCTCACCCAAGGCCCCTCGTGCCACGCTGTCCTCTGTGACTTGCATCAGGAGTGGTTTGTCCCTGGGCAGTGGAAGGCAAAGGATAGCTGCACTTCTTGGCTGTGTGGTCCCATCTTCCGCAGGAATTAATTCTCACACAGGGTGCTGAGGAGGCAATGAAGAGGGATTTTCCGTCAAGCTAAGTATCTGGGACACTGGAGTCTCCTTCACAGCTGGATTTGCTACAAATATTTGATCAAAATATTGGAGATTTTTTTTTTTTCTTGAAATATGGCAGGAAAGATGGTACTATGCAGGTGGTGCTATGGCAGGCCTCTGTGCTGCTCCAAAAGGGATCCCTCTGAGAGTCCTTTTCTCGGCAAAATACACACAAAGCACCAAAGGACACAGAACTTCAATACTCCAGAATTCACCAATTCCCAATTGGTGTCAATCACCAATATGCGCACACTAGTTTTTTTCCCTTCAGAGAGGCCCACAATTGACACACCCCGATCCTCTGTCCCCAGCGCGGTGCTGAGCAACGACACGACCGTCTTCCAAAGCCAGATGCCCGCGAGGCGACGCCGGCGCGACAAGGAGCCCAAGAAGGCAGGCGTCCCAAGGAGACCCGGCACCGCGGGGTCCGAGGACAGCCCCGTCAGGCGGCACCAGGGGACCCGCGTCACTGGGTCCCCAGCAGCCCGTGCCGCGGGCTCCAGCGGAGACGGACGGCCCCTGGCCCGCGGGAGAAGCGACGCCGGCGGGTGCGGGGCTGCAGCCCCCACAGGAGCCTGGCCCTCCCTCCGGGACCGCTGCCCGAAAGAGGGGTCCGGGGGGACGGCGGCCGCGCCCTCTGGAAGGGAGGGAGCGCTCGCCCACACCGCGCTGAGGAAGTGGCCGCGGCTGCGAGCGAAAAGGAGGAAGCGGAGGATCCGGCTGGGCTGGGAGAGGGTCCGGCCCCGCTCCGGCAGCACCCCGGCACGGCTCGGCACGCCGGAGCCGCCCGCCCGAGGGCTGCCTGCCGGGAGCAGGCGGCGGCGCCGAACCGAGTGACCCCGAGGCTGCGGTGAGTAGCGGCCCCGGCCCCCAGCACAGAGAGCCGGGGGGCGACCGGCCCGGCGCCACCGCCCCTTCCCCGCCGGGGCCGGCGATGGGCATGGGGCCATAGGAACGGGCGGCACTGCTGTACAGCCCCGCTGCGGGTTTGGGGTGTGGCGGGCACCGGCGGAAAGGAGAGCCGGAGCGCTCAGCAGAGAGTGGGAAGGAGGGTGAAGCGCTTGGGACAGAGAAGAGTCTTAAGGAGCGGCGGCAGAAAGGGGCATTCGTGTCGGGGTGGGAGCGGGCGGCTGGAAACGCACCTCCAGCCTGAAACCTTCCTGTATTGCAGTGCTTCGAAAAATAAATACCATTAGCCCAGAGCCTCAGGAATTTAAATCTAAAACTTAGCTGCAAAAGAAAATCGATTTTGCTTTGTCTCGAGACGTTACTGTGGTGGAAGGTTTTAAACAGAGCCAAGTGTACACAAAAGCAGGGCTACTGTCCGAATGGTGCATGGCCTGTGAACGATTTATCCCTGAAAAAAAAATCTTTAAACATGCGGGGTTTCTTACCGAACTTCCCTATTTTGTTTCCAAGAAAACAACTGTAGTTATTGCATCTCTAGAAGTGCTGAAAGTAGTCTATTCTACAAGCCTGGTGCCAGAGAAATTTCGTTTTGTGTTCTGCCAGCATTATTCAGTTATCTTTATTAGCACTGTATTGCATCCACTTTATGTTGTAGTTATCTAGATTAGTTTGAAGTGATGTTATTGTGGACAAACTGAAGCAATACTTTCGTTAGATGAAACAATCTATTAGAAGAGTGGCAAGTAGAGTCCTAGTTTCTGCTAAGTTACATGATATATTGTAAAACAATTATTTAAAGTAAATTTAAAATTAAATTATTCTTCTTTAGGGCATTAACAGTTTATAGGATTTTAAAATGTTCTTTTGCATTAGGTTTCTTTCATGCACTTTTTATCCACAGAAGCTTAGATCTCCTGACTCTTTTGCTTGAATCCACAGAGTAATCCATGGACACAGCCATCTGGTACAGATGAGTGCAGTTTCAACATGCAAAGCTCTGTGTTTTTACAGGCTTGGAAGCCATACAGTGCTGAAGTGTAGATGTGT
>VWYO01027685.1:28454-56491 GCA_013400275.1 Rhadina sibilatrix
ATGTGACAAGTAAACTCAAACCCACTGGAACATGCTTTCTGAAAAGGATGCAGAGCTGTGTTCCCTTGGAAGCAGCGGTGTGTTGAGGCCACAATGTTGCTAGTGTGAAATCCAATTGCCTCCAACTCTCAAGAGACAAGTTTCATCAAATGGAGGTGGCTTTTTGTTATCCTGACATAGCAACTATCCATAGTGACAATTACCAATGGACCGTTTAGAGATGTAGCTGTTCATGCTGCGCAGAGAGCAACACGCCATGAGAAAACAGGCCTGACTACGAGTTGTTTTTTCCAGCCTGGCAGTCTGTCATGCAAGAGATAGGGAAATACTGCCTATTGGCCCAGAACACACCGAGGCCAGGTGCATCCTCTTTCTGCCCAGAGTGATAAATTGACCTTGTCAAGAGTATTTAGTTGGTCCAGGGGTTGTAAAGGGGCTTACTTTGCAGGATGGGAGGAGAGGACTTATACCCCTCTCTCTCTGTGTAGTGTTTCTGGAATATTTTGTGTTTTATAGGTTTCTGTTTGTTTGCTGGTGAAAATTAAATTCCCGCCTCTTAAGAGACTATTCACTCTTTATACCAAAGAGAAATAAGTTTTACCTGTGCTGCTTGTTCTGATGATAAAGGGAGAGATGCAGATTTAGTCTTTTCTGGATGGCTGATTGTCTGATGTACTAGTTGTTAGGAAGAACCTCTTTTGCAGTCCAGTCTGTCTTTTATGATGTCTGTGTCCTCATAAAACCTAGTCAGAAAGAGCTGGCAGAGTTGTTGGATGATAGTATTTTTTTTAAGTGAAACATTCATTTCCTAACAAAAATGCTGTTTAATTAAAACTGCTTTATTGGGGAAGTGTTGAGGCACTTAAACAGGTTGCCCAGAGAAGTTATAGATGCCCCATCCTTGGCAATGTTCAAGGCCATATCAGATGGGGCTCTGAGCAACTTGGTCTGGTTGAAAGGTGGTTCTGCCCATAGCAGGGGGTTGGAACTAAGTGATCTTTAAGGTGCCTTCTAACCCAAACAATACCATGTTTCTATATTTCTAATTATTAGATAGATTTTAAGAAACTGATCCTTGATGTTGTCACCCTGGCTGTGTGAGCCAGTATCACATCTTCTTTTCAAAAACCCGGACTGCTTGGCCTTTTTTTCCATACCTCTGTGGTTGTCAGTCCTTTCTGAGTGTAATTTCCTCTAAGAGATGGTGCTTACAGTGGGCCTATAGCAGAACATTTACCTGGCCTGTGCTCCTAGCAGAAGCTTCTCAAAAAATAAGGTAATAATGCCATGGTCTTTATAGATCTAGAAAGTGCACTGAGAGGGCTTGGCCTTGCTTATTTTAGGAGTATGAAAGGTTAGTTATTTTTGTTCCTGCAATAACTTCTGTGCTTTATATATAAAGCAGGATACTGCAGACTGTTTCAGACAACAAAATAGCCTTGGTCTGAAAGAGGAACCTGCCTAATTTTGCCACTCTGACTCATGGGGCCACTCAATTTAGGCATATATTCAGCAAAGATTTTAGCAATTCTAAAGATAGACCAATAAATTTCAGATAAGGACTGAAGTATAATGGGGGTCCAAGGGTTCTTGGCTTGTTGTTTGCTTAACTGTAAGTGAAGGATAATACTCATGGCTGAAAAACTGAGATCGTTTATACATCTGTAGCCTCTAGACTTGGAATTAAGTAGAGACAGACCTGCACTAAGAGGGGGAGTTCATACCTTCAAAATAGCTTTGGACATGCCAGCTTGCAACAACTGTGGGTTTCAAAACTGTTAAATGAAGACTAGAATGTAAAATAAACTTATCTTTTGGGTCTTCTGACTAGTAAGATCACAATGGTCTGCATCTGAAACTTTGAATGAAATGGGGCATTTTGTCTTCGTCCTGTAAGGCTGTAAAACTTTGAGGCTGTTGCATTAATGTTGAATTTCTCCTGGATTGCTTTTTTTTGGATGGATGAAACTTTTCACTAACCTTCTGTTTGATTGTGGAATTCCTTCTCCAACTTTCTTCTAGAATTCATTAATTAATTCTGAGTTGTGTTGTTTACCAGCAAATTTGCTAAAAATGTCAGAAGGAAGGAAAAACAAAGTTATGGATTGTGGATCCATCCACCTTTGGACCCTGATGCTTCTGGATGAAGCCAGCCTTTCTCAGTTCTCATGGTAATGAAAATTCATAGTATCTTGAGCTCTCTGCCCAAGGCACCTTTTTGTGTTTAGATATTGGGCAGATATTCCAGGTTTTGCCTTCCTGGAAAGAGAGGAATGTTTTGAATCAACGTTTTTGGTATAACACTCTTTCTTAGAGATCTTTGTCTGGCAGCTTCTTTTTGAGTTGAGAAAAAAATAGATCATAGTGGACCTTGAAAGAAGATTTTGGAGTAATTTGGGGCTGGGAGGAAGTTTAGCAATAGTTAGATGTGTCTTTATTTTACTGTGCTATCACTGTCTTGTCCATAACAGTTTAGCTATTGCTGTCTCTGTAAAAACTCCTCTATAATAATGAAAATGTATTCCATTTGGCAAAACGCTATGCTGTCGTATTTAATATCACTGTAACTTTGAACCTGAAAATACGCAGGTCATTGACTAAGCAGTTCAATCTCTTTTTAGTGATTTTAGTGATTTCTTGCAAAGATGTTAATTTTTGTGTTTTGCTCTTCACGTTGTAAGTTCATTTCACAGCTCCCTCTGTGCAGTCATAGTGGGTTCTACAATATGTGAAGTTTTACTTTTTACTGTAGTTCTGGAAAGGAAGTAGATGTTTGAGACAAAACCATAAAAGAACAATACATATATATGTATATATGTGTGTGCATATACATGTATGTATGTACATATTCTCAGTAGTTCCTGAAGGGAGGTGGATGGGGCTCCCTGAGTAACTGCACCCCAACACAGGTGGTTTGTTTGTTTGTTTGTTGTTTTTTCTTCTGCTGCCTTTTTTTTTTCTTTCTTTCTTTTTCTTTCTTCCCCCACCCTCGCCCTCCAGCATTGGGAAGAAGCAGTTATACCTGTACTACTCTGCAGAGCCACAGCTGGTCTTGGTGAAGATCTGCCTGTGCTCAGAGAAGTTTGTTCACATCTTGTCACAGCAGGAAAATGGGAGATTAGACATGGTTCTGCCTGCAGTATCATAAATGCATTCCTGCGAGTGTAGCTCATCCCAATGGTTCCATTATTTGTAAGGTGGTTTAATAGGGACTGATCACAGTCAAGTATTTTGTCCAAAAGGGAGCAGGCTTCCCCATACAAGTGATGCCACCCATCTTAAGTCTGAAATTCTTGCTTTGACAAGACTAGTGTTTGGCGAGAGGCTGTGTTTGCATTTATGACAGTGTTAGAGTGAAAAAGGAGATAAGGGAATGAGTGGAAAAGGAGGTAAGGGAATGACTAATAGAGCATGGTAAAGATGTAGAAGAAAATGTTCACATTTTTCTGTAAGGTGGTTTTGGTTTTTCTTTTTCTAACAGGAGAAAAAAACCCTGTTTTGGTTTGGGGTTTTTCAGTGGTTTGTTTCTATTTTTAATGTGTATGAGAATCATGGGATTTTTACTTCCAGAGAAAGAATTATTGTAATCCATAAACACCTGGCCTTTTTTTTAATCTTTCATAGTAGCATTCTGAGCTTTTTAAAAGGTCAAAGCAGAAAAACCATGTTAGAGGAAAACTATGAGATGTGAAAAGATTACCAAGATTACCAAAGACATGAGAGCCTCAAAAGAAAGGTGCTGTACAAAGAGACAATAGATTCCTAGCATCAGTGAAGAATGCTTTTTTAGTGATGAATGCTCCTCCATGAGGTCAGTGCAGAAGCTTTTATAGAAAAGCCCTGAATAGAACATGAATGTTGTGGTACTTTTTCTAAGCATCTGTTTGCCTTGTAATAGGGCAGTAATTGTGTTGACAGGTCAAGTAGTTTTTCCTCAGGAGATATTTCAATAGCTAGAATGCCTGGAGTAGTCTGATGATATCAGAATGTCAGATGCAATTTAGAGTAAATGAGGGCATTTCTGGCATGTTTCACTGGAGAAGAAAACATCTATCTGTCCTCAGTATTGATGAAGATGACTCCAGAAAGTAAATTGACAAGAAAATATCATTTAAATCACAGTTTTTTGAAGCTATTGATGATTTTAGGTGTGTCTGTGATATTCTTTTTCAGTTCATTTTATGAATGAGTTGCTGAAGGGGAGATAAATAGTGTTTTCCCTAAACCTAGTAGATGAAATACCAATGCCACCTCTTCAGGCAATTTTTTGTTCTGATATGGCCAAAATGCTGAGGATTTACATGAATGAGGGCAAAACCTGTTTCCTCATAACCTGAGAAAGAGGCTAGCTAGGCCACTAACTTTCATAATAATGATAAAACACGAACCTGTTACAGATTTGACAATCCCAAAGCTCATTGATCATATTGTTAGATCCAGGTTTTGAATTCCCCATGAGAAAAATCTTCTGGGCCAAAGCTACCACATTCCCTATTTTTCCCAGACCGATTTTAAGCAAGCTATGTTTCTGGTAAAGAATACATCTCAGTGTTTAAAAACCTTAGCAGAAACACAACCTAAAAGCATCACAATAAATCAAAAATATCTGAAAGAAGTAAAATGCTTCGGAAACTGAACTGTTAAAGTAAAATATGGAACTTGACACCCGAGACAATTATTTTTACTAGATAGAAGTGCAAAGGAAAGAGTCCAGTGTTGAAAAAATAATAAAAATGAGACTTACTAAAAACCAACATGCGCTTCTTTTATCTGTCAGCACTGGCCATGAGCACGTGCGGAATACCAGCAAAGTCTTTGGAGATAAGGAAGACATATTTTTAGAGTCTGAAGTACGAGGCAAAAAACAGAGCAGTATAGCTTAGATTATCAGTAAAAGGTTGCAGAATTCAGAGGTGAGTGTTTGATTGTATGAGGAAAACTTTTCATGGGTAAGCTGGAGAAAACCCATGGAGAAGGAGACCCAAGCATGAGTGATGGAAATGTTGCTGTAGGCTGTAAGCTGATTAGAGATACAGTAGGTGCAGACTGAGACAGGGTGCCCTAAGCATCACTACTCAACAAGGGCACTTCCCTGAGGAAGGTCAGCAACTCAAAGAAATATAAGTGTCAGTTTTCCCTTTTTAGGCAGTACAACAGTACATCCACTTCAGTGTGATGAATGGGACATTGTTTGAAGATGTTTATAAAACTTGCAAAATCACCAGTATTACCAGCTGAATTACGCAGGATTTCAAATGTTTTTCGGTAGGTCAGTAAGTTCACACTCGTGGCTTGATCAAACTCTAGTTTGTTTAAATTACTTGATAAAATTATATTCTGCTGCACTTCCTGTACTAATTACTTCCTTTCAGACAGTTGCTGTGTTCTTCCTTTGTTTCTGCATATTTTGCTCATAAAAACACCTCTCCTAAAGTGTGGATAGAAGTTAACTCTTCGTGTTTGTGCAAAAAGGTAAAGGAGACTTTTAGAGGTAATCTGATTATTAAATTAAGAGCACCATTCAACTGCCTACACATATTAGAAGGTTATTTTAAAGGTGCAGAAATGAAAATAGAATAGAGATTAAAATCCATTTTCTTTGTTAAACTTCTTCAAATTTAGTTTCTTTAAAAGTGAGGTGGTAGCAATGGATTTATAGTACTTCATGTTAATCATGTCAAAGTGTACATTGGTTTGGAGTATACTTTTAAGGTTTTCCTTAAACACTGAAACTACCAAAATATTTAATATAGTACATCAATTCACCATCAAATGTGTATTTCTAATTCTATGCATGCAGAATTTCTTTTAACTTTCAGGTGTGTTACATAAGTTTAAAATGTAAAGAATCTTAAAAAACTTGTACTGCTTTTGCCAGAGGCATACATCTTCATTCCCAGAATCCTAATTAAATAGGAGCTTCAGAAAAATGCACATTCATATTATTCTTTTATTATTAATGTTCTCCTGTGTATAATTAGAGAACTGTTGAAGTTCCATGGGTGCTTAAAATATCACCCTGTTCTAGAACAAATTGCTCCATTAAGCATATTTTCATCACTCGGCACTGTCTAGTGAGCCTTATACATAGATTTGCATGCAAGACATTTGCTTTAAACCATACTTCTTAGCTTTCATACCCTGCTCACAGAATGCTACCTTGAAAAATGAGAAAAGATGAAAAAATAACTGCCCAAATAAGGAACATTTTTTGAAACTGCTTTTGCAACACTCTTTCACCACTATATAGCTCTCTGTCCTGTCACATTTCAGTCATTTTACTCATGGAGGAGTGAAATAACCAATCAGAAATCCTGAAATCTCCCACCACACTACTGTTTGGTCCTTCTAGAAAAATTCATATTCCTATTTATATTTTTTATATTAGAATGGACATCAGTATCTCAGTAATATTATACTCTTTGCTAGGCAAACTTTTCAATACAGCAGTTATTCTCCCTTTATCCTTGTCTAAATACGAGTTGAAATAGAATTAAGCTAAGGAGCAGTATGGTTAGCACAGATTTTTTTTCTAACACCTTCCAGGTGAGTTTTCCTTAGTTTTGCTCATCTGTTCTGAGAGAATGTTTTGCTTCCTAGTATGCATGAAATGCACTCTTGTGCCATGTCAGGAGTACCCTGCTGAGTTGGTGAGGAAGCTGCCTGGCGGGAAGTGGGTACCTAATTTTCTTATGTATTTGCGTAATACTTTTTCTTTCCTGTAGGAGAAACCTGATATTTACATGCATTTGTAACTTCCTTAAAAGTCAAAATTAGTGACTAAGAGGAGAGTTGCACTTAAGACCCTCTTTTGCTGTTAATGCTCAAACACCTCTCTTGGGTAGCCACCTGCACTTCCTTCAGCACTCTTAAGGGTAAAGCCTTACATTCAACCACAGGGGGCCTAATCTCCATTTTACAGTTTCATATTTGTAGCTGCACTGGCTTGAAAAACACTACACTCTCTGAGCACCTGGATAAACTTAGAGGAGGAGAAAACTCTGAAATAAAGCATTTTCTTCTACTCCATTACTAATCCTAGAAGGATATTACACTCCCAAAAGGAAGGCAAGATTTTGAAATTCTAACCAAAAAGAGCAGCCATCTCTGTTTTCTTCCATCATTCCTGAAGTTGGTATTGCAGACTCAGAGCCTGCCTCCCAGGACCATAACAAATTCAAATTCAAAATTGCTAAGAAGTTTTTAAGCATTGTCTAAACTTTTTTGTGATTATTTGCTTCTGTGTATGCCCAGGAGATGCTGCCTCAGTCCAAATATTTCCTATCATTGCTAAACACTAAATATTCTTCACATGTTAGAAAATGGGGTAGAGAAACCTGGCCTGAAATCTACCAACGGTAACCTATCTTGTGAAAGTAAATCAGGCCATTGTTTTCTGAAACAATTATAAATAATTTGTGAAATATAAGAGAACATAAGAATCTTTCTGCTGTTTATTCCATAACTGAGAAATATTCTTTGCATTTTAGAAACTTGTTATATAGCAGGCCTTCTCATTCTGAAGATGTAAGAAACAGTCCCTCATTAGTGCCATCACTGTCATTTCATCTAAATTGCAACCAGTGGATTTTCAACCCTCCCTCCCCCCCACTCTTTTAAGGACTTGTTTCTGGACAAATCATCCTAATGAGTGTGTAGAAAATACTGAGATTAATCTGAGACAAAACAATACTCTGAGGAGTAGCCTGATTTGAAACAAATTGTAGTTAAAGTGAATTTAAATTTCAGTGTCCATAAAGATTTTTGTAGTAGGGATGATGACTCTAACCCTGTCCCCCACCCCACTTTTATTTTATTAGCTGTTATTTTTGTCCTAAAGTCCTCTATTTTTTTTTTAAGTCTGAAACTAGAAGTATGGCAAAAATGAACTTTAATGAAATACATTCATGAAAATAAATTTTTACAGATGAAGAATGTGGTGATATTTTTCTGTTTGATATTTGTTCAGTATGTATTACTGAGGTGTTTTGATCAGGCACTGCAGTGCAGTACCATTCTTGGCATGAGACATATTATGGGATTATTTCATCCTTTTCTCCAAGTTGTACATTGCTGGTAAAGAGCCAGTGTTGATCAGTCATGCATCCAAACTCTTTCCTTACTAAAAACCTAGTAGTAAATCTGTTTTCTTCCATCATTCCTGAAGTTGGTATTGCAGACTTGGAAGCCTGCCTCCCAGGACCATTTTGCTAGAAGTTGGATGATGTGTATTCATCTCCTAACAATAAGTATGTGTGGTGCACAGTGGAGTAAAAAAAGAATATGACATGGGGGTATGTGAGGGGAACACATAAACAGCAGTGAAGGAAACGAGAACTAGAGCATTCAAAATGTCCGTATTTGTAATGACTTTCAGACTAATAGAATCAAAGAGTCATAGAAATATTTAGGTTGGAAAATATCCTTAAGGTTATCAAGTCCAATATCAAGTAAACTTAACACTACCTAATCCACTACAAAACCATGTCCCTAACCACCAGTCTGTAGGTCTTTAAATCACCCTTCAGGGATGGTGATTTAACACTTCCCTGGGAAGCCTGCTCCAATACTTGATAACCTCCTCAGCACTACATGAGGCCTTTTTCTCTCATCAACTCACACATAGGAGGAGACTGACTCCAGGCCTGCCTGGCGGGTCTGGCCCATGCCTCTGTCCTTTGCAGAAGAGTTGCTCTCCCCTGTGCCTTCCTAGGTGCCTAATGCCATGTCCTGCCAAGAGAGACAGAGAGTGGTGGGGCTTACCTTGTGCTAGGAGAAGAAAAGTCAGGGAGGTGTCAGAAGGCTGTGGGTGAGTGGAGATGACGGAAGAGCCTCCTGATGGCTCTCCTTGAAGGCTTGTAAGCAGCAACTGTAGCCCTGGGCCAGGGCAGAGAGGTGTTGGGCTCAGCTGCTCTGTGCCCCTATCTCTGCACCCCATTGGAGGGCAGGGAGAGATGGCAGGAATGGAGAGTAGGAGGAAAGCCCTAGTCTCCTCTGCACCTCCAAAGTGCCCAGGCAGAGATGTACATTGTATGTGGTAGCCTCTGGCAAGATGTCAGGAAGGTTTGGGAGAAGACCTTGTATATCCACAACCCTAAGCCCCTGTACCCTCCCCCAGTTACCACCAGCACAGTGTACCTGGGGGAGGTGGTCAGGGAAGAAAGAGGAACTTTCTAGGAGTGTTCCCTGCTACCAATGCACTGGCACTCTCACACCCACTGTTCCTGGACAGGCTCCTGTGGAGCCCACAGCACTGTGCAGCTGGGCAGAGGAAGGAGGCACCAGCAGGGGCTGCCCCTGTGCAGTGCCCAAACCTGCTGCTGTCCCTGATGCCAAAGCAGCCTGATGGAGCCTGCCTGCCTTGTGCATGCACCACAGGGGCCTGGAAAAACTGTGGGCAGACAGCCCCTGCTGAAAAACATCCTGGTCACAGACATTACTTTCATGGAAGGACATCACAAGGGTGTGAGATGCCACCTAGCCAGAAAGGCAGATGCTCCAAAAGGGGCAAAATCTGCTCCACAGGATTTCCCATAGTTGAGCTTCATTAAAATCCTTTCATTAGAGTTCCTTGGCCTTTCCAGGTCCCTTTGAATGGTATCACACTATAATGTTTTAGCCACTGTGCCAATTTGTATTATTTGTGAACTTGCTGGGTCTGTTGCTCTCCTAAGTCTTCACTACCTCAATGAAAATCTTAAATATCCAGTCCTGACCCTGGGTTACTATATTATTAACTGGTCTCCAAATGGGCATTGTATTATTGATTGCAATCCTCTGGCCCTCCATTAAGTTATTGAATTAATCTATTCCATTGAAGTAAGCTTTGTATGGTAGAGTCAGCATGGTCATTTTGCATACAGAATAAATGTTTGATAGTGACTAGCTGAGGACTGCCTTCTGTATCTTCAGTTACAACTTTTCTTTTTTGCAATTAACAAAGTTGCATTACAAGATTAGTATGGGAATTTAAACTGGTAACTTCTAGTCAGATCACAAGAGTAATAAATAACATACTGCACAAAGTTCTGTTTTGTAGGGTTGCAATATCTTTGCAACTTTGGCATCTCCCTTATTTGGGATGGTGGGAGATCTGCACAGAAGATCTGCACAGCATGTGGTTTGTCATGACTGTGCCCTGTATCATTTTCTATATTGTGTGAGCCTTGTTGACTTGACTTTGTCTTCCTCTCCCTCTTTCCCTCCCCACATCAACCCTTTACATATTCACAGCATAGCACAGGTATTTCTCTACTGTTTTTGACACAAACACCAGCGACAGCAAATCAGCACTGATGGATCAAATCTGAATTAAGCAGTAGGCACAAACAGCTCTGCCTGCTGCAGGACTGCCAGGGAAACTGTCAGTCCGAAGTCCTGTGTGCCAAAAGGCTCTACATTAAGACTCCCATACCTCTACTACACCTTTGCATTATGGACTCTCCCTTTTTACATAGTTATTCATAAAGTCTTCTGCACTTTTCTTCATGTAACTCAGTTGCACACTTTGGCCAGCTACAAGGCAAATATGGTATTAACACTGTTCCCAAATAGCCTGAAGTGTTTAATGCTGATTCCACAGATTGCTGCATGGCTTCCCTAAAATCATGCTTCATTTTAAAGGGCCCATATTTTAACTCCTATGTTCTTCCCAACAATAGAAGCAGAAACTGGACTTCTGATCATTTGTCCACTTCTAGCCAAGGTGCTGGGAGGCAGGAGAAGAGAGATGCTGGGGTTTAGAAGGACAACTTCTAACAAGATAAAAATAAAACTGAGATCTTCACTTTAAAACAGTTTTTTAAATTGTCAACACATGTGTCACCAACAAATGTTTTACCAAAATTGCCTCAAGCTATTCTGGTGGGGGTGGGGGTGGGGGTGGGATTCAGGTTGGACATCAGGAGAAATTTCTTCGAGGAACGAGTTGTTAAACATTGGAATGCTCTGCCCAGGGAGGTGATGGAGTCAACATCCCTAGAGGTGTTCAAGAAACAAGTGGACAGTGCCCTCAGTGTCATGGTCTTGTTGACAAGGTTCAAGTTTGGACTCAATGACCCTAGAGGTGTATTCCAGCCTAAATCACTCCGTGATTCTGTAAACACACTGCAGGTGAACTGCCATCTTACTGGCTTATCCCCCTTTTGCTTATCCAAAGACATTCATGTCCATGTCTTTGTATTTTCAGATACCAGTATTCTAGGTCTGCTACTTGGAAAAGAAAAAGCCATGGCTTCCAACACATCAAACCCTGCTAACAATTTGCCATACTTCTTTGGTAATATCACACGTGAGGATGCTGAGGAGTATCTGATGCAGGGAGGAGCAAGCGATGGACTGTATTTGCTCCGCCAAAGCCGGAATTACCTGGGGGGCTTTGCCCTTTCCTTGGCCCACGGAAGGAAGGTTCACCACTATACAATTGAGAGGGAGCTGAGCGGCTCATATGCTATTGCAGGAGGCAAGTCGCACGCCAGTCCTGCCGAACTCATTAACTATCACTCAGGGGAGGCGGATGGCCTTATCTGTCTACTGAGAAAACCTTTCAACCGCCCACCAGGCGTCGAACCCAAAACAGGACCCTTTGAAGATTTGAAAGAGAACCTCATCAGAGAGTATGTCAAGCAAACTTGGAATTTGCAGGTAAAACCAGACTGATCTCACCATAAAGCAATCTTTGAGCTAAAAGAGACTGAAGTGTTTGTTTCCAGCTGTTTTGCTGCTAGGTAGTATTTTTTCACATTGAAATCATAGCTGTTTGAGTTTTAATAGTGAGCGTTTTTCCCCCCAGTACATGCAGTACTTGAGGGGAAAAGCTTGGCAATAAGTGTAGTTTTCCTGAAATTAAACCCTTAGAATTTCTACAATGTCCTGGGCTAGCACAATCTCATTTACCTCTGCACAAACATATGTCATCAGATTTGGACCAAAAATTAGTACATGTAATGAACAAGGTACAGAAATGGTTTGTCTCATTATTTTTAACTCTGATTTTTTATGGATTGATATGCAGGCAGGCATGGTGACATGATGACTTATTTTACATCCTACTCTTTTAGTTAGCCTTGTTTCTGTGATGCTAATTTAGATTATGTCCAAAACAGAAATAGTTCCCAAAAGATAACAGTTTTTACACTGCAGAGCACTGCCTATATATCTTCAGTGCTGCAGGGGTCAAGCAGGAATTTTCCACATAGAGGATAAGATGTTGGATTTCTTCCTGAGAATGACTATGAAGGAGCCAGTCTTAACATGGAAACACTCGTGTCGGAGGCTGCAAAAGGAATATTATCTCACCTTCTGGTCTCATGGTTACCTTTGTGAGCTCATGAAGTTACACAAGGTTTCTAATCTCTTTTGCTGCTATCAAGTAACCCAATGAATTCTGCTCTATATTATATATGGAGCAACCCCCAAACTGGGAAAGCCTGAAACTTATACATTTTGTATAACTGCTGAGGTTCACCAGTGTCTTTTCTGATGAGTCTGAGCTCAGTCTAGAGGGAAGTGATGAACTCTGGTTAAACTGGTGAAACTAGTGGGGGTTGCCCTCAGATTTCAGGCAGGCCCAATTTAGAAGTAGTAGGTTGTAGACAAGGTTAGAAATGTCTAAGTTAATATTACTCTAAATAAGTTACTCTAAAATGGGGACTGTTCTGTCTTGGAAAATTTGCATTGATGTTTTTGACATAGAGATGCTGCAACAGTTCAAAGCACATTCAGTTTATTTTAGTACACTGCCATAGGATATGCAGTTTGGAGGTATGTTTGAAATCTCAGACTGACACTAACTCTATTTAGCTATGTCTCATTAGCATAACAATCTGACTTTTTTAAGTTTAAATACTGATAAACCCATGGGTTTGTTTACTGGTTAATTTTCCTTCTTTTTCTCAGATGTAAAGGGAGAAGCCTGGTTTTGTGATGTTTAAATTACCATTGTGCAGCTATAGGATGGCCCAAAGGCAGTCCCAAAAGATGGGGAGTCTACCTATCATCTTTTTATTGCAGAACGTAGTTTGACTGTTTCATCGTGTTTTTACTGCTCTCCAGGGGCATGCTCTTGAACAAGCTATCATTAGTCAGAAGCCTCAGCTGGAGAAGCTGATTGCCACTACAGCCCATGAGAAGATGCCATGGTTCCATGGGAGGATCTCTCGGGAGGAGTCAGAACACCGCATCCTCATTGGGTCAAGAAACAATGGAAAATTTCTGTGAGTTTATTTTTCTGTGGTGTTGCTGTTTGCCTCCAGTGTTACTGTACAGCTCTTTTGAATAAATCTCAAATGAGATTGTGCCCTAATATGTAGTTCAGCCACAGTGAGGGCACTCAGTTCAGCGTAATTTACATGACATGATGCTTCCTGCCCTAAGCAAATCACTCACTTAACTAAAGATGGAAAACTATAACAAAAGCCTAGAACACCTGCAGAGATGTCCACTAGGGCCTGCTGGAACCAGTTGTGACTAGCCCAGGGCATTCCCTGGCCTCTGCAGCCCCACTGTCAAAGCCTGACCACCTACACCCAATACACAGCCTTATTAAACTGGTACGATTAGAGGCAAACTGCCTGTGTTTGCAGCTGTTGGGATCTGTATCTGTCAAGTCCCCCAGGGACAGTGGTAGTGCTTTGTTTTTGTAGTTAAGCAACAGAATGAATAGCTTCTACCTTGACAGCACTATTTTTTGTCTGCTGCTTACCCTCTGCATTTACCCAGCCTAATGATCTTTTGTTTTCTGAGCACAAATGTGTAATTAGGGTAGTGACTGACAGCCATCACCTTGTGAGGACTAGAGCCAGGGTTTTTTTGGTTTGGCTTGGTTTGGTTTGGTTTGGTTTGGCTTGGTTTGGTTTGTTTATCTGGGTTTTTTTTTTTTAATCCTCATTTGAAAAATATCAGTGTTTTAAAAGAGCTGTCTTTTGTTGCTCTCACCCTCCACCCAGAAAATACTTTCAGTATTTAATTATTTATATAATAAAAAATTAGTATTAAAAGTTATGGCCAAGAATCACTTAGAGCTGTATAATTTCTGAGGGAAATTTTATCACCTACCTATGTAGTTTTCTTTAGCACTCAGCTTGCTTTGGCTTTTTTTAGAGGCAGTCCAAAGCTTATGAAACCCCACAAGCCGAATGCAGGAAGGATATGCTTCTTCAGTACCAACTCTTTCACTTTACTGATTTTCTGTGATTATGCCATACTGATTGCTAATATGGGTGGAACCCTCACATATTTTCATGTTTCAGTCTTAGTTGACTGAAACCAGTAACTCCTTTAAATTCTATTTCCAGTAGAGTGAATTCCTGTGAGGTCTTAACCACAAATGCTTTGACTGTGTGACATCTCATTTCTTGAACTCTCTTCTCTTCCCACAGTCCTTGAATTTTTTGTGTTTCATAGCCACTCAAACCCAAGTAGCCATGCCTATTTTCAGCTTCATATTCCCTATTCGATGAGATAACATCCAGAGGGGCATTACCCAGTTGCTTTCGCTGCCATCTGTAACAAAACATAGCCATAAACTTGTAATGGGTTTTGTTACACTTGCAGTAAAAAAATGGTTACAAATTTACAAAAATTTGTGTAGCCATATATTTCTTTCCACTGCATAGGAATTTAGAGGATTTCATGAACATAGATGCTGTTACAGATTACCAGCCCAGCATTACCACATAACCTCTCCTTTTTCTTGCCTTGTGATTTTGTAAGTTTCTTTTCCTACTTTTTAGACATAAGGTCCAGTAATTGAAACAAAAAGCAATCCTTTCTTTTAATGACAATTTTATACCTAAAAATATATTGCTTTTTTGCTCTCTGTTTTAACACTTTACCAAATGTACTTTGTATCAGCTGAGTCACCACGTTGATCATGTATTAAAACTGGCAGCTTTTCCAGTTTGCCTTAGGCACACATTGGTTTCTCTGTGGCCAAAGTATTTCTCTTTGGGGCAAGGAGAGGAGAGTGGGGGAGTGCAAGGGAGCGCAAGGGGAAGGAAACTAAATTTTGTTCAAAGAAAAGGACCCATTAGTTAGCATTCCTTGACAACAGGGATAGGTTTTAGAGTAAGAGAGGAAAATTTTTAAGAGATTTGACATTTTCAGCCTCCTATTAAAAACACTGGTCTCTTTTTAATCTTCTATAAGCATTCCTACTGCTTTGATTGGAAATATTTTCCCAACATTTTCCTATGTTTTCTGATGTATTACTTGTTCTTGCACAGACTACCTATCTGGCCATCTTTGAATGCAGTAACCGCTCAGCTGCCATTTGCTCCTGTGGTCTCAGGAAAGATGCAGGGGGAGAACAACATCTACCCCACAGTTCAGTAGCCAGTGCAGCAAGAGAAATACTGTGTTGTTCATTTGTGTCGGAATCAGTTATTTTATGTTCCTGAGCCATTCTAGCTCTCAGACCCATAGGCTTAGAGGCTCATCAGAAATAACAAAAACCCCATGTATTTCAGAGAGGTTTATTGCTTTCTGCTGTGGGTTGCCTAACATGGGCTTGCTCAGCAGGTGTTGAGAAATAAACCACTCATTTCAGGCTAACTGAAGCAGAAGTAGCGAAACTGTTGAGTGTGAGATTGGTGCATTGTTTTACATTTCAGGAACAGACATCACATAGTTTTAGTTACCCAGAAGCAGTGCTTGTCAGAATATTCTGTACATCTGTGGATTGAAGGCTTTGAAGCTGTGACTGTGAATTAATGTTTTTTTTTAACACTAGTCAAGATAATCAAGCCCAGTAGCTGACTGAAAGGTAAAGCTTTCAAACGTTTAATGTTTAAGAGGTATTTGCTTGTTGAAGTAGGAATTGGAACCTGGAAACAAAGAGAGGAGCCAGATTTTTGAAGAGATTAGGTACTCTGAGGTTATTTAACAAGTCCACAAGTGGATACTTGTATACGACAAAAATCATATTATATTATGGAGAAAATAGTAAATTTTAGAAGATTAGAATATTTCTGTATATTTTTAACAAGGGTCTCCAATACTTGATTACAACTTGATTACACTAGAAATTTGTTATCTATCTGACCTACCTACCTTGAAACAAAATCCAATACAGGAGTCTGTGTAATAATACAACATATAGATTTCTTTAGCACTGCTTTGCAGCAATACAAAATTATGAAATCTATAATAATTTACAGTGGCTTAAATAAGGAAATAGTAGAAAATCTTCCTAACTGCAGTTGAAAATATCATGAATAACACCATAAAAATAACACTACAATGCATCCAAGGAAAAACTCTGAGCTAAATGTGGATGTTTTACCAGGGAATTTTCAAAGATATTTTGAAACTTTTTTCATGGCTTAAAACTCAGTAAAGTATGTATGTGGATGCTAAAGGGTTTGTTTTCAAACCCAAACACAGAAACCATGTCATGAAATGACAAGAAATAGGAAGTAGTTTCTACCTCTTCTGTGAAGGATGTTTATGTAAGATTGCCACTCTAGGCACGACTTTGGAGGAAAAAAAATAGCAGTGGAATAGAAGTAAAATAAAATTATCTGAAAAGAAACTGAAAATAGAGAACTTTATGTCTGAAGCCCCACTTAACTTCACAAACACTGTTTTACGTTCTATATTGGATGATGATTCTTGACCAGACTTCTGGGGTTTATTACATTTTGCCTGGTAGGGAACATTGATCATAGATCAAACTACTAATATGACTTTTATTAATATTGTAATTGTATTTTTATTAATAATGCATCATTAAATATTTATAATATCTTTAATATCTATGTGAGCTCATGCATGCATGAGTGGAAGAGTTGAAAAATAAATTATAAGTTTGCTAAAAGCAAACAGCAGAAGAATTCATTTTCTCTCTAGTTTCACATGTGAAACACCTCTTGTATATGGTAAGGCTTGGTAAATCTTGCCATCAGTAATGACTACTTAAGTTATACCAACATTTGATCTTCCATATGTGTTAAAACCAGAAGTTCTGAAGTTGGAGGAGGATACTACAGAATATTCAGAAATACTGTTAAACTTAAAAAATCAATATTAGGGAAATGGTGAGTGAAGGCCTTGCAAATTAGCAGTTTAGTCTATGTAAACTTTTTACATCTTTTCATAGCTGTATATAGTTCAGATAAAATATGAACAGTTGTGTAAAAGGAAAGTAGAAGACTATTTTGGGGTCATATGTGTGTGTTCAGTGTGTATTGAGCATATTAAAGTGGACAAATTTAGTTTAGACTATTACAACTAGTCACCGTAGTATGCCACATGATGGCATTCCAGGATAACTAGAAACTAAAATGTCTCTTACATGTCACAATGGTTAATACTAGTAACCGTATTTCAAAACAATAAGGTTTGAAGTCTGTAAGAGTTTTCTTGTCTTTTTCTGACCAAAACTAGCAGTATATGTTTACACTAGGAGTTTGCTGCTACCAGCTGAGCTAGGTAATTTTCCTGACTTGTAGAGAATTCTTTATATAATTTTATCAGTATTAAATTTGTATCCATAAAAGGGCTTGGACATTGTTGACATCATATCCTATTAAATGTGACCTTACTTCAGGGATATTAATTCATGATGAAGTTCCTCCTGAAAGTGCCAAGCAGTTGCTAGGCTTAGATGACCATAAAAATTTTTCAAGATAAATGATAATATACAGACAATGAACTATGTTTCTGGAGATGCTGTCTTCCTCTCCACAGCAGGCTGGATGATGCCCATGACTCTTTGGGAGAGCTCTTTACTGATCTTCAGTTAGCTATGTGTTGAGTGACACTTGCAGACCAGTGCAGCTGGGCTGTGGCTTCTCAGGAGGGGTTCTGCACTGGGTGCTTCAGCAGCAGAGTGGGTCTGAGGTGTGAAGAAAAGCTGTGATCTAACTGAGATAGATGCACTAAGAGATCCCCCGTTTCAGATGCAGTTTTACCACAGAGCTGTTCATTGTGCATTTGGTGGAGCATGGTGTATTTTGCTGCCAGAGTGAAGTCAACTAAGGTGACTAATATGATGTAATCCTTCTCATGAAAGCATTTTGTAACTGTGCAGTAGACTCACCAGGAGATGAATTTTTAGGTTCCATTGTAGATAGCAATAGTGTGAAACTGAGATGTCTCCTAAATTCTGCAGTGTTCTGACATTTCTGAAACAGCTTTGAATGTGTTAGTGAACAGGGGAAAAGAAATTATGCCAATGAAGACAGCAGTCAATCCATTTTGCCCTTTATATAATTCTTTTACAGATGGCATCAAGTTCATTTCTTATTGCCCTCAAACTTGGAACATATGCAATGTGCAGCAGATCCTTGAAGTGATAATGAGTGGCCATGTTGTTAATAGCGTTACCAGAGAGATGGTCATGAGGGCAAGACAAGCAGGGAATGGCTGGAGCTCCATCAGCAGTAGGGAATGTCAATATCTTTGGCATCAACAAATCTGTAATTGCTGAGAGGGCAAAGCAATGCTGAGAATAAAGTTTAGCATGCCTTTGGATTCAGGAGCAAGAATAATTTCACACCATTCCTAAAGCAAGCATTTTGCTTGTTTATTTTCTTCATAATTCTCCATTGCAGAATACTGCATCTTCTGTTTTTCTCTACATAGTCAATGAGGCATGTTGTAATAGCAATTTATTTCTTTGACCCTCAGGGATATTTTTCTTTAGAAAGAGAGGGATCATTTCGGTTTTCAGATGGAAACAGAAAAAATTGGGGCATTGTTCTTTTTGCTTCCAAATGAAAATACCAAAGGAAGGAATGGATAGCTATTTATACTGTCTGTAATAATGCTCAAAATTGTTAATGGTTGCTATCTAGATTGCACTCCCAGAAAAATACAATACAAGCAGAAATTGAATGAAATATAAAATCAATACCTACGTATTCTCTGCATTGCATCAGGTAACAATTTGAATTTCTACATTCCTTATTCTGCTGTTTTAAAAATATATGTCAAAAATCTAGATACCTTGACACTTCTCTAGTATAGATAGGTACTCAAATCTGTTCTCAATGGAGTTGTTAGTATTTCTGATTAATCTCAGTGGATGAAATGACAGTGTTGTTTATTTACAGGTGTTTATTTTCTTTCTGTTTTTCTTACGTACCTTTGCAATTCTCTGCAATAGCGTGAAATGGAAGACCAGGTGATACCTCACTGCCAGTTGCCTTCCTTCCCAAAATTTTAAAATTAAGACCTATTTTTAGCAATTTTTATTAAATATTGTGTTTAATTTCAGAGCACTTGAAAGCAGAGAGTGCATTTGGAATTTTGAATTTTTTCTCAACATTCTGAAAATGGTTACTTTCCACACAAGGGAAGTTCCATTTGTGAAGAGACCTCCCAGAACTCATGTGAAAGCCCTGGGTAATACAGGCAACACCATCAAGAAGATAAGAAACTTTTATTTCCATTCAAAGAGATTTAAGTTTACAACCTTTTAGTTTGAACAGTATTTGCCTTTCCATTTCTTATAGCAGCTGTTGACATAGAACTGGATACTGTTACCCAGCTGCTGTTCTGCAGGCTTAGCCTAACCTAGACAGCCGTTTCCACAGTCTGCAAAACCAAAATAAAATTGTGAAACTTGGCTTGGGGCAATCCATGTCACCCAGTAAGGGTTCTATTTGCCAAAACTAAGACTTAGGCTGTCAATTCAATGCACTTCATACTTCTGCTTTTCAGACATATTTGGAAAAATACAACCTTCTTTCTTTGGAAAGAAGGTACCTTCTGGTTTTGTGGGGATCCAGGTGGTGTACTTCCTGATTTTGTCTTTTGTAGGGATCTAGGTTGTGCTGGAGTTGACTGACTGCAGTCTAAAACCCCCCTGGCTCCATAACCCTAAGGAAACAAAGCTCCCCCAGCCCTAGATTAATCATGTGTTAGAATGAAGGTGTTTTTAGGATGTGCAGTAATAGAGCTATCTGACAGAAGTTGACATGGTTGTGAACTGCAGATGGCTCCAGATTTGTGCAGCTGTTGGTTTAGGGGAAGGAAAAGCTCCAAAATGCAACTACTACCTTATAAACCTAAACACCACCTAAATCCAGCACTGAGGAGTGATAGAGCTGTTTGGGTCTGCACCGTGGTCTTCAGAAATCAGGACTTGCCTCTCCCATGGGTGCCTGTGCTCTCAAGAAATATTTGCGATTTCTCTCATGAGAGTAACAAGTCTTGCAAAGGAGAACAAGTTTCAGTAGAACTGAATTGTATTGGACCCTCCATTTCTCCCTGTGAAACACAAAGAATATTTGTTACTGAGAAACAATCCATTGCATTTTTATGATCTTATTTGTGCTTTATTCTGAACAGAAGGCTGATTGTAATTAAATGCCATTTGTTTGTGTTTTAGAAAAAATGCCCTCTATTCTGAAAATATTTTTCTAAGCTTTATTTGCTTTGAGCAGGTCAGAAGACAAAGTAGAAGTCACTTTTCATTTTAGCAGAGCCTATTGCTCTTCACTGGTCAGTCAGCACAGGAAATCAGCATGCTGAGAAAACACCTACATGCCATGAAGAAACCACAATGTCTTTCAATTTGCTTTAGAGACTTATGCAAGTTACTTTGGTTTCAGAAAACAAAAACCTGACCCTACTTCCCTTTTCTTTTAGCCAGTGTCCTGTTCACATCTTAGGCAATAAGAGTCACTCTACTTGAAAGAAAAAGGTGCATAAGTAATTCAGACAAAACACAATTTTACTTCAGCCTTGAGAGACTCAGCTGAAGAGAATGATTTAATACTTGCCTCTACAATCTCCTGAGATGTAACAGCAAGTACCAGTGTTGCACCAGCAAAGCTTCTTTACACCTTAGTGAGAATTTACTGCTATATTTTTTTAAGGCTGTTCCAAAATTCAAGGAGAAGTAAGTAGATTTCTGTGCATGCCAGAACAAGAAATGTTTTAGTGCTTCAGAATCTAGAAGAATCTTTTCATTAAAAAAAGAAAAAATGCCTAACTCTCTTGTGGTCACACTGTCCGCTGTAAGTAAGCATGGGAACTCAACTGAAAGAAAAAGTCTTCTTTCTAAACTCAGAAGCATTGCACCAACTATGATGCAGCTAGTAACAAATTCCTGTCTACTCTGGATCCAGTCATCAGAATACGTCGCAGTGTCAGCGAGCACTGAGTACACATAAAACAACTCTGTCATGCTTTATAGGCAGAGAGCACTCGCAGGTCTCCCAGGGGAAGGAGATCATCCCATGAGTTTCAGACAAAGTTTTTATATTGCATTCAGCGATTCCCCCATGGTGAAATTTAGATGTGATAGGTACACTTTAATATTATGAATTTTATGTGAAATCTGCAACAAATCATTGTCTTTCCTGAAATTATAAGAATTAATGATTACAGAAGTATATAATTTCGTTTAAATTTCCAGCCACACAACAAGCTATAAAACATAAAAATTTTGCCCTTTCACATTACATTCTTTTAGTATTATATCTTCTGTTCTTACTGTCATCTCTTTATTTCAAAATAAAAGATGCGAGAGAGGTAAGCTAGTACTGCAGAAGCTTTAAAAAGTGTATTTGCCCAAAGAGAGCTTTATGTAGTGTACAATGTTCTGTAGCTGCCTAACAGTGCCTTACATGACTGATTTTTTGCTTTCATCTGTTGCCTTTTTGGAAGAAAAAAAAAAAAGAGAGAGAAATTTTAGGCAGTTTATCTGAAAATTAATTATACTAAGAAATAAATAAAAGCCTTATCAAAAATGTTTTCAGAAGTTGCAGTGCTGATTTTGTTTTGTTTCAATTCAAAAGCTTCAAGGAAATGATGATTAAAAAAGAATGCTCAGTCCTGGCACAGTGTAACTCTGAAAATCTTTATTATTTCTGCAGTATCCGAGAAAGGGACAGCAATGGTTCCTATGCCCTGTGCCTGCTGAATGATGGAAAAGTACTGCATTATCGTATTGACAGAGATAAGACAGGAAAGCTCTCCATACCAGATGGAAAAAGATTTGACACCCTGTGGCAGGTCTGTTAAATTTCTATCACGTGGATATCTGTCATCACATTTCCATATAACTGGCCAAGACAACATTGTTTTGTTTTGCCTTGTGACAACGGTCTTCGGCTAAAACCAACATGTTTTGGCAGGTTATTTGTCATATGTTTCCAACTCTGTGTGGTTTCTGTACATGAAGAAAACATATGTTAATACAGAAAGCTATGTGAATGTAGAGAATTTCATCATTTTTAAATGTGATGCCGCAGACTGGCTGAGTTCAAAACTGTGATTATTTATTCATTTAGCTGAACATCCTCTAGAATGAAAGTCTATTTGCAAGTAACCATTTTCAATAATAGATATGATGGTTTAGTCTTTTGTTGAAGTCCTTTATGACAGTAACCAACAGAATTCTAGCAGTCAAAAAGAGAATAGTTTAAAATGCTGCACACATAATGCAGTCTTTAGCTTTGAAATTTTCTACCTTCAACTTTGCTAAAGTATGGCTTGCTGAGACTTACAACCAAAATATATCTGAACCCTGGTAAAGATTAAGCAAATAAGAAGTCCATAGTCCATACGACTATGCCATAGTTGATACTAAAACTGAATACTGTTGAAATGACTGGGTAAATTGAAAATACTAAGGGAATTGAAATCCCTGCAGAAATCTCTTATGTCATCTTCTTTAAAAATCTATTAAAATTAATAAAGTGACTCACAGATCTAAAATACGAATCTTTGCTTGCATATATTAATTCTTAACATTTTTATAAATGTCCCATGTATTTCTTTCCTGATGTCACTGGAAACTTAAAAGCAGATCTGCTATCGTTCAATTTTTGTGAACGTCTGCAACTCTTACTCCTCTTCTCCTTTATACCCAAATGGCAACTAGCAGTGAAAAAGTTGGGAAAAAGTATGTGGAGACAACAATCCAGGAGCACAAATGGCCACAACTACTGGTGCTATATATTTATTAACTGTGCACATCACATTGCAGTTCTGAGGTCCAAAGAAAGCAGAAAGCATTCCATATTAGAGCAATTCTTGCACTGTAATTATGCCCAAAATTAAAAAAAAAAAAAAAAAAAAATAAAAAAAAAAAAAAAAAAAAAAAAAAAAAAAAAAAAAAAAAAAAAAAAAAAAAAAAAAAAGAAAAGGAGAGAGAGGGGGAACTTGGAGACATAGAAGTAAGTTATTTGCTCGGAGTTACAAAGCTGTTTAGTAGCAGAAATCGCGGGGGTGGGGGGGGAATACTAACCTTTACAAATCCAATTTCTGGATCATGTTGCACACTTATCCACAAGTTTACTTCAGAAACATGCACCCCTACTAAATAGGAATAAGTTAAAGAACATGTGCAGTAAAGATCTGATGCATGCCAAGGTCATTTGTTGAAATATATATTGACTATTGTACATATGCACATATTTTTAAGAGACAATATATTTAATGATACCACCCTGATATTCTCATATCTTTTTCCCTCATCATTTCTTCTTTTTCCTTCCCTCTCATTCTGCTAGTTAGTTGAACATTATTCATACAAACCAGATGGATTATTAAGAGTTCTTACCATTCCTTGTCCACAACATGGCTCAGAAAATGGTGAGTTATTCCTTTTATTTTTATATGTGTTAAAAGACATGATAATTATGAAAAATATGTGTGAATTTTTTTCCACTTGCCTTACAGGAGGGTGCAGATTTTCTACTTTTGTAGATGAGGCAATATCTGCCAGATTATTCATGATGGAGGCAGATCTTGTGGCTTAAGGCTACCATGTCAAATTATTGCTGGGTCTAAATTATTGTTAGGTCAGTAACATGCTTTGCTGCTCAGAGTGGCAATGTGTGTTACTTGGACCACAAACACGAAAAAGGTGGTCTTCCCAGCACTGCTACAGTGTTCCTTACTCCAAGCTGAAGCAGGCACAGCAGCAGTGCTGCTGCAGGAATTCAGGTTGGGTGCAGCGAGTCAGGCACTCAGCAGGTGAGCTCCCCTGTTGGGGGGAGCAGGGTGGAGCACGGCACTGGCTGCACCTAGTGCTGAAAATGGGGGTCACAGAGGCACTCCTTGATAACTTGTGGGAAAGGAGGAGAGTGAGTGGAGGAAAGTGTCACTGTGCTTTTTATCCTGTTTGTTCTCTAATGCCCTGTCATACTGAGGAGACATTGTCCTCCCTCTTGCCCTGATTGAAAAGGAAAAAGAAATGGATCTGACTGGTCTGTGTCCAATTTGTGCTCTTCCAGAACTGGTTTTCTCTCTAAGGCCACATTCTGTCATTCTAACTGGACACCAGTGCCATGGTGAGAGTATATAGAATGATAGAATATAATCACAGAACCATTTAGGTTGGAAAAGACACTCAAGATCATCAAGTCCAACCCTGAAGTTTTTCCTTTTTTCATTCTTTTGAATCACTACATGATTTTTCCACCATTATTTTCCTATTCCTGGGATTCATTTAGGCTCTGCACTTACTTTTGTCTCTGTGGCAGGAAGCACCAGTCTGCTGCATATAAGAAACAAAAGCAAACCAGATAGTCCAAGAGAAACACTGTAATGTGATCTAAAAATTAGATAGCTGGTCTTCTCTGTAAAATTCTTTGTTCTTACACAAATTTCTCACCTTGTTCAGTATCATTTTACTTTTGATTCTTTTGCAGATAATCTTGGTTTTAATATTCATCCTTCTTCTGGAACACTTCCTAAGGTAAGTGGAGGTAGCATTCCTTTGAGAAGGAATACAGTCACATATCATTCTGGGATTCCTAATTCTTGGGCATTATTTCATCTGTTAGTTTATTTTTCTAGGATTATAAACAGTGAGTTGAACAGAAACTTAACATATGGTATTGCTTTCATCAGTGTTTTGGATGTGCTAATCCTAAATTAATTTTGTGAACCTCTTTTACATATATAATGTATGTGAAAAACCAGTATTTTACATAGGCAAGATGCCTCACTGATGGTCATATTCTATAATGATTGCATCAACACTAGGAGGAGAGATACCACACTGCTTGCATTGTTCACTTTGAGAATCTGCTGACCGGAGAAGAAATGGAAGTTCAATTTATTTTCATATTTGGTCTGTGCAGTTAACATCAGACTTTGCACGAGGGTTTCATTTCTTGGGCACTGCCTTAGGGGTGATTCTTTCATGCACTCCATGAAGAGTGAGCAAGTCCACTTGTTATTATAATTACCTAAGTTCTCAAAGTCCGTTGATTACAGAAGCCACCTGAGGTGTGATACATCCACTGAATCACATAATACTTTCTTGTTCAATGTAGTTGATTTAATCTGAAATAGGGACTTAATTTTAGTTGTTTCCCTGCATAAGTTAATAATTTAGGTAATTAGCTGGATGCAGTCCCACATTATAAAAAAAAAAATTACTCAAATAAGCAATTACCTCTCTTTCAATACAATTGACTCATAGCAGACCTGTGAATAACCACTCTCATACCTTCACTTCTGAAAATCAGATACCTTTTTAAATAATTGAAAATTAAGCAACAAAAATCAGTTCCTTTTTAATTAAAATACTTAAACATTTATTACTTGTTTATTATTAATAATAAACATATTTTTAAAATTAAAAAGAAGGTTTGGATCTGTGCCATTTACAAGGCTGTCCATGAAGTTTAAGCACACAAGACCACACAGGTCTCATCTGGTATACATGCAATTATAGAGATAGAGCAAGCACATTCAGTGTGGTAATACTGTGTACATTTCATAGAATCCACAGGAAAATTCACAGTGTAAGTCTAATTGCTACTGCTTAGGACTTGTCATGATAGCTAAAAAGAAAATCACCAAAGCTAAGTGGAGGTGTATATTTTGCAAATAGTCTACTAAAACATTGTTTAAAGCTTTAACGTATTTGACATTTTGAACTTCTTAAAACTGAGATCTGAATTTTGTGTTTTCTTTAGGATATTTTGAAAATGAGGCTGCTAAATTACTTTCTTGTAATATAAACATACAAAATGGGAAATTTTTAATAACTATTACTGCTTGTGGAGTTCAAAGGCTTCACTTGATATTTCTAGGTTGTCGCACATTAATACTCCTTTGCAAATGCAGTAACTCATGAAGACTTTTAATATACCTGAAATGCAATTATTCAGATTACACAAAACCAAAAAATAAACTAGTCTGAAGAGAAGGAATACAATCACAAACATACATAACACAAAGACAATCTTATGTGGAAGATATGCAATCTATCTTCATATTATTTACATCATGACAATTAACATTTAGGAGTTTCTGACATTTCTGGTATACTGCACAGATTTTTCTATTTATGAAAAGCATTGCCAAAATATGTAAATTGGAAAAATGAATTTTTGAATTTGGTATTAAAATAATTGTGATGAATTAGCGAAATGTCCTAGGGGAAAAAAAAAAAAAAGAAGGTGAGTCTCAGTAGAAGCTAGTGCAAGATATTGCACCTTTAATAGTCAGATATGAATCACAGAATAGTGAGCAGACACAGCTTTTCAGAGGATGTTAGGCCTGCAATGAATCAGAATGGGAAAAAGGATGTGCAACCACCCTGCTGGTAGAGGACAGGGAAACATCATTGTGTTTCCTGCTTGTTCAACAGCAGCAAGGTCTCAACTAAAAGACTTTCACCAGTGTTTGACACTGCACTGAAGAATGTTGTCCAGCAGGAGATAATCCAGAGCAAGACAACAGGAATGATCATGACTTGTGAGAAAGGATTGATTACACTAAAGAAGCAAAAGAGAGAAAGTAGAGGAACAAAACATAATTGCCAGTTCTAAGCAACAATCTAATACTGGAGCTCCCATTGAGACCAATTTTTGAATACTTTTTCACTTTTTTTATATATTACAGCCTAAAATACAGTGGCACTCTTCTGAAGTCTTAGCAGAATAGCATACCCAAATCTGAAGTTGTTTTGAATTTAAGAACGTGCATGAAATGTAGAAAGACCTGCTGGATAATATGCAAGGCAGATTACCCAAATGTTTTATCTCTAAACTGTTGGTTATAAGGGCTTTGAGTAAAATTTACATCAGGGACATAAATCGGATTTGTCTAGTATTTGGAGTAACAAAATGTGTAAGTTTATTGTAATATGGACATCTCCTTTTTAGTGATATTAATATGCTTCCTCTGCAAAAGAAAGGACTTTATGTTAAATGTCTATATTGAAGCTAATTTTCCATGCAGAATATGGAGAATTGCTTTTTCTTGCTTCTCCCAGAGCATACATGGACTGGGATGTTTCTTGCCTTTCACTAGAGGCTCCATTACTAGGTTTAAGGTGATTTTGGCCCCTTCCATTTTGTAAATTACTTTTTTTCTCCCTGCAATCAAGTTCATACAATATATATTTAAACTGGCAGAGGAGTTTTTGAAATGAGTCTTTAGTAGAGTTCTCCAGCTGATGACATTATAGTGAAACTGCCAAATTCTGGCCATTTCCCAAATTCTCCTCTTAACCTTTCTCATTATTTTGTTTAGTCACAGTATTTCAGGTGGTAAAAACAGACCCAAGTTTTATGAGTACAGCCTCACTGTAACTAGTTGCAGTGCCTGATGAAGTATTCATCTCAACATGCATTTGTATGTCTAATTCAGGTGAGGTAAGCAGTATTACCATCACTACAGGTGATTGCTTACTCAGGTGCTGGGAGATACTCTTGTTGAAAAAGTATAATGCTCAGTTTGTCCAAAAGAACACTTGACCTCTTAGAGAATTTATCTATTGCAAAAATGTAACTAAGAAACTTCAGGTTTCACTTATTCCCAATATGGAAATAAAATTTCATGAAGAAAAAGAAAATAGCTGACTTAGTAACCTTTTTCAGTATATACAGCACGTACAGAACAGATGACTGAAGATACAAGCATCATAAAGTCATCCTACAACAAGTATGCAGTATACTGAATTTTTATGCATCACAGCTATGAAGAATGTCAAACATCAAAAAGGTTTCTGTTCTTCCAGCAGCAACATGGACCACATGGCTATCCTTGGGGTTTTGAAACAAAAGACACCTTTTTAATATGAAATCACACATTTTCTTTTAGAAGAAAACTAGGAA
>VWYO01027694.1:3946-14328 GCA_013400275.1 Rhadina sibilatrix
TTTTTTTTTTGTCACAAGAAGTTGAAAATGTGAGTTTCCTTTCTTGTGGCGAAACGATGGTTCATGGAGCTTTTGGAAAAAACCGTCTCTTTAGTCAAAGGAATTTTTGTTGCACGTGGCTTTGACCCATCCATTCAGAATGGATTTAACCCCAGAGAGTTCATAAAATTAAAAAAAAAAAAAAAAGCCTCCCCCCTAAAAAAAGCAAACCAAACAAACAAACAAAAAAACCCCAAAAGATACCCCACCCAAAAAAAACCAGAAAAACCCCCCAAAAAACCAACACCAAAAAAACATATGGGGACAGAGGTTTGTAGAAAGGAAAATGGTTCATTTTAGAAGACTTTGGATAATTTGAGACGGAGATGAAAATGGTGTGACGGTGGGTGTTGTTAATTAAAGGCTAAGAGGAAAATGAGGATAACGTGGTGCCCAAGGGTGTTCAGTGTTAACCTGCCACGCTGGGAAGGAGAAACCAGCTCACTGAACACTGGGAATTGCAGGTGACGTCCGGAACGACATCTACGTCACCCTGATCCAAGGGGAGTTTGACAAAGGCAAGAAGAAAACCCCCAAGAACGTGGAGGTCACCATGTCAGTGCACGACGAGGACGGGAACCTGCAGGAGGTAGGATGGCCTCTGACACCCTCTGGAGATCTACCACCCAGAATACTCCATGACACAATTCTGCCTGAGGCCAGAGTGTTTTTAGCCCCACAAAGGTTCATCACCCTCTGAGGGATGCCCAGCAACCTGCCAGAAATGGCTTCAAAATAATTAGCAAGATGGCTGATGGGAGGTGTTCTGAAAAAGCAAAAAGGTTTTAACTAAAGAAGAAAATAACAAAGTAGACAAAACAAAAGAGTAGAAGTCCTGCATGGTGCAGGGAGGTCCTTTGCACCTGCTCAGACACCCCAAAAATGCCCTGAGAGACTCAGTGCTCTCTCTTAGGTATTCAATGATCTAGGAGGGGTTTTTGGCAAGCTGCTCAATAGGAAACAGCCACATTCCTTGAGGAACACCTCAAGGGTCCAAGGGGTGCTTTTGTTATGAGGAGAACAGCACAGAAATTTCTGGTTGTTCTTCCTTAAAAAGCTCAGGGGTGAGACTCAAACTCTTTCCCAGCATGGAAACACCTGCCTGGGTGTGGGTGTGCCCTGCAGCAGCTCCATATTTACCATTTTTTCCCCCCCTCATCCCTTGTGTTTTGTCCAAAGAAAGCCATCCACCCCGGGGCTGGCTACGAGGGAGTCTCAGAGTACAAGTCCGTGGTTTATTACCAGGTCAAGCAGCCCTGCTGGTACGAGACCGTCAAGGTAGGGGCTCTGTCACTCCCTGTGCTCTTCCTCTCTGTACCACCCAGGACTGGGGTAAAACCCCCAGCTGCCTCAGCCCCTCAGAATGTGCTGGGCACGGGGGAAAATGCTGCCTTCTCATCCTGTCCCCCCAAATTGCAGGTGGCCATTGCCATAGAGGAAGTCAGTCGCTGCCACCTGAGGTTCACCTTCCGCCACCGCTCCTCCCAGGAATGTGAGTGCCAGGAAAGGGGCACCCTCAGGATTGCTGTGCTCCTGGCACTGCACTGAGTGCACAGCTTGCATTTCTGTTTGTTCGCAGTGTTAGGGGGGATTTTCTGGCTCGGTTTACTTACTCCTGGTTTCGTGGCGAGGCAAAAAAAAAAAATCAAAAATCGTTCAAATTTTTTGCACCCAAGGTTTGGTGCTGGTTTTGTCCTGAAACTGGAATTTGATAAAGAGCAATGTTTTATTCCCCCAAAAGACAATTATCAATGTTTGTTGCTGCTTTGGTTTCTCGGTGTAGGGTGTTGCTTTTAATTTATTTCACAAAATTTGCTGCAAGGCCTGGCGGGGGCTTCTAATGATCTTCCTTATAGGAAGGATAGGAGGAATTTCTAATTAGGCTGATGGGAGAGTTAGAGCCAGAAGTTCCACGCTTCTGAGCCCTGAAATGAGATCAATAATGTGAGGCTCAGCCATTGGAAAAGCTCTCAAAGGCACCTGGTTCTGGATGCAGTGACATCCTTCCACATCCACAGCTCACAAACCAAACTCCCAACCAAAAATGTCATTGAATTGTTAAGGTTAGAAAGGATCATTGGATTGTTGAGGTTAGAAAAGACCTGGAAGATCAAGGAGTCCAACCATTAATTAACCTGTCCATCTATCAGCACAAAACCCACTCAAACTGTGTGTGGAAGCTGCTCCAGGAGGATGTGTTTGTATAGCTGCAGTTACCTATGAAATAAAGCTGCTGACGAGGTTAGAGGGGCTGCATTTTGGATTGTGTGGACATGAATAAAGCAGTTGCTAATGAGGAATTCTCCTGTTTGCAGCCAGGGATAGATCTGAGAGAGCTTTTGGCGTGGGCTTTGTGAAGCTGATGAATGCAGATGGAACGACGCTGCAGGATGGCAAACACAACTTGATTGTTTACAAGGTAACCTGGGCATTTCCAGCCTTGTCTCGTGTTTAACCCATCAAAACTCTCTCCTGGCTGATTTTCCAAGCAGTAGGAAGCTACAAAATCTGTGGGTGGGGTGGGAAATCCTCCTAAACTCTGTGGCTTTGGCAATAGCTCAGCTCATTTGCAGTATGGTCAGCTTATCCCTGAAATTAGAAACTCAAACAGTGACAGAGATGAAATTCAGACCCATTCTGGCTGTCACTGTGAGACATGGCCCTTCTCTCTGCTGTGCCCAACCAACAGGGTGACAACAAGAAAATGGAAGATGCCAGGAGTTATTTGACCCTTCCTTGCACCAAAACGGAGGTGGAGGAGAAGGAGGCTCCCTCGGGGAAAAACCTGCACCCTCTGGCCAACTTCACCCCCACCAAGGACAGCACGAAGGACAGCTTCCAGATCGCCACTGTCATCTGCTCCACCAAGCTCACCCAGAATGGTGAGGGTTTGTGCTGGGGCTCTGAAGTGCAGAGGGCATTTCCTTCAGGCAGGTTTGTGTGTGTGGGCAGAGGGCACCAGCTTTTGTTTTGCTGCTCAACTGGCAGTGGCAGCCCTGTTCCCATCAAGCTGCCAGAGCAAGCTCCCAGAGTGTGCAGCCCCTAGGAAAAACCCTTTCACACAAATACTCCATGCAGACTGCCAGTGTTAAACCCAACCAGTTTGTTGGCACACGTGGAGATGTCACCTGTCAGTGACAGTGTCTGTGTTTGGTCATTATTTTAATATTTAAGGGTAATTACCTTCTTTCCTCTGCCTGTTAAGAGAGCAGCAGTGGGGACTGAGCTCTCCAGGGTGATGATGTGCATGAACTCTGCAGTGCTGCCAAAGGGATCAAAATGGAGAGTGATATGTGAATGAGTCCAGCCTGTGCTGGTAAATGATGGGAGACTTCCAGCAGCTCTGGAAGGCTCCTGGGCTATAAGTCATGCACTCCAGTAAAATTCCTGGCTTGAGATACCTGCTCTTGAGCCCAGAAAAAAACCCTGCAAAATGGTCTCCAAATGTGTTATCAGATGGCAGCCAGGTTTCCATTTTTAGCAGAGCTTTGCCGTTTTGCCAAGACAAAAGAATCACCTCAAGGTAACGTTCTGTACCTCAGGGTGACTTTTCCTTGTGCGCTGACTAAAAATAACCCCCAGCTTTGCTGTGGGCTGTGCTTTGCTGATTGCTGCTTGGTGTCCTTGCAGTCGACCTGCTGGGATTGCTGAACTGGCGCTCCAACTCCCACAACATCGCCCACAACCTCAGGAAGCTGATGGAGGTGGAAGGAGGAGAGATTGTGAAGGTATCCCCAGGGGATTGAGCCTCCTTGGTGCACAGACTCTCATGTCTCAGCCTGAGAGACCCCAGAGGGGTCTGGCTAAGCTGGGAGGGCAGTTCTGGGTGCTGAGCAATGGGAGAGCCATGGAATCATGGAATGGTTTGGCTTGGAAGGGACCTGAAAATCAGCTTTTTTCACCCCCTGCCATGGGCAGGGAAACCCTCCACTGTCCCAGCTTGCTCCAGCCTGGCCTTGGACACTTCCAGGGATGGGGTAGCCACAGCTTCTCTGGGAACCTGTGCTCCACTTCTCATTAGTGGAACTCACCAGAATTACAGAGGTTAATTATTACAGGGATCAAGGAGAGGGCTGTGACTTTATTTTCTCCTCTGTCCTTATGAAATAAGCCATAAATCCAAAGCCTAACTTTTAATTTTCAACTCCTTTGGGAATGAGGAGGGACTTGCTGTGAATCTGGGGGCAAAGACCTCATAGAATCTCATAGAATTCTGTGAGAGCTCCCTCAGGGAATACTGTGGGGAGTGGACCTGAAATGGGGGGAATTCCCACAGAAAATGGTCTGCTGAAGGATTTAGGAGGAAGTCTTACCTGCAGAGAGGGGTCCCAGGAGTGAATGTGCTGGGATTTTGCAAGGTCATGGTCTCCTGGAGCAGCTGAAGGTGAAGTTAATGCTGTGTCACTGCAGACAGGCTGAGTGCAGGGTCCTGCCTCGGGGCAGGGTTTGGAGAGGTCAGGATTTTCATCCTATGGGATGAAGGGGCAGTAGAGCAGCAAGGCCATTCAGAGCTGACAAGAAAAGATCTTTACTGCAGAGATGATCATGGCAATCACGTGCATGAACACAGGGCTGGGATCCCTTTTTGGATGTTTTCTCATGGGCAGGTGTGATAGTTTGGGAAATAAGTGATTTTTTTTTTTATTCTTCTAGTGTTTGTTAATAAAACTATCTTTAGACCTTTTAAGTTTTGAGCCTGCTTTGCTTTTTCTCCTAATCCTGTTTCACAGCAGAAAAAAAAAATGTAACTAGGTTCTAGGAAATGAGTGTAGATTTTACAGTTCAGCTGGGCTCGAAAGGGGAGGAATGCTCCAACTCATGCTCCTGAGCAGGATGCCAGAAGCAATTGACTTTCCCCACCCTTTCTCTGTTCCTTTTTCCCCTCTAGTTCTTGCCAGACACCCTCGATGCACTTTTCAACATCATGATGGAGATGTCAGAAAATGAAACCTATGATTTCCTGGTGTTTGATGCCCTGGTGAGTGAATCTTCAGTGGGTTCAGGGTTTGTTTTCAGCCACATCTCCAATCTGTTCCTGGTGATTCCAATGAGCAATTGGTATTTTTGCTCTAGAAATTAACACTTCTCAAGGCTTTTTTAGGAGCCAGGACTGAAATACACATCAGGTTTTTAGTAGCCACAGTGGAAAGAGTAATAAATTGCACACACACAGTATTTAGTGACTGTTGGAACGCGAATAACACTCTCTGTAGCATCAGTGCCGTTGGCAAAACAGAAATTATAACCCAGCAAAACAAATGGAATTAGAGACTGTGTTCTGCTGGAGTTACTCTGCAGCTCTGTGCATCTGTTTCCCTCTGGATTTCTGGCAGGTGTTTATTATTTCCTTGATTGGAGACATCAAGTTCCAGCATTTCAACGCCGTGCTGGAGACGTACATTTACAAACACTTCAGTGCAACCCTGGCCTACGTGTGAGTACTGGTCCCAAAGTGTCACCCAGCAGTGTCACAAGAATCTCCTTTCAGGCAGTTGTAGAGACCAATAAGGTCACCCTTGAGCCTCCTTTTCTCTGGGCCTAAACACCCCCAGCTCCCTCAGCTGCTCCTCTAAGTCTTGTTCTTCTGACCCTTCACCAGCTTCATTGCCCTTCTCTGCCCTTCTCTTTCTTTGAACATTAAGTTTGGATTTTAAATCGAAATATTTCAATAATGTATATGTTTTCTTTTTAATTGTGTTTCCTCCCAGTCTCTGTTTCTTGTCTTTTCGAGTAGATTTTCTAAATTCCGTACTTTGTCTTGCACAAAACATCATCATAGAGATAGTGAATGCAATTTTCCTGATTTATTAGAGATGCTAAAAAGTTACAAAATATATACATTCCTTTTAATTTATAGAATTATGGGCAAATTCAATAGCTATCATAAATATCCACTTTATATCTTATTCTCTTGCACACAAAAGACCCCAAGAGCAGGGCTCTGGGGGTGAGGTCAGCTCTTGGTGATGTCTTTGGTGAGGTGATTTTTGTCATGGTGTTAATGTGATAAAGGCAGCAGAGAGCAGAGTTCCATCCCTTCTCTGCGTTCAGGAGAGAAAGAATCCTTCTTATTGTTCTTTTCACCCTGTAGAAAAAATTCTGTTTTGAGGTTTTTCGGGGTGGTTTTTTTTTTCTGACAAACCAGTGAGAAAAGACACTTCTGCTGTGACTTTCCAGCCTCTTCATCAAGCACCCCTCAGCCAAAGGTCATCACCCTTGTGGTACCAGGAGTGAAAAGTTAAAACTGAGGCCAAGAGGGACGGCAAAACCAGAAGCCAAACTGCTTTTCTTCTCTGAAAATCTCTTCAATTTTTACTGATCCACGTGAATTCCTGGCTGTCACCCTCAAGGGAACACAATTTGGATCTCCTGGAATGCCCCCAGCCCTGCCCTGCCCCACCATCACTGCTTCCACTTTGTGATTTCCTTTTCTCCTGCTGCTCCACACCTGGGAGTTCCCACGCTGGGAATGGGTTTTGCAGCTTCCTGGACAGCTCCTTTTAAGGCCAAAGAAAAGCAGAGCAAGAGGGTGGAATCTGCAGATTTCAGGAGGAAATGGGCCGTGAGGAGGAACTCTGTGGTGTTTATGGGCCTGCAGTTCCTCTCTGGGATAAGGAAGCTGGACTTGCACCGGAACTTTGTTCTGTTTTATTTATTCATTTGTTTTGCTCCATTTAAACTTTTTGTTTCATTCCCAAAGGAAACTCACCAAAGTCCTGAACTGCTATGTGGGGAATGCTGAGGACTCCAGCAAGACAGAGCTGCTCTTTGCAGCCCTGAAAGCCCTGAAATACCTGTTCAGATTCATCGTGCAGTCACGGGTGTTGTACCTGAGGTGGGTCCAGCCCTTCCATCCCTGGGCCTCCTCTGGCAATCCCACTGGAGTTCCTTCCAGGAAATGCCACCAAAGGGGATATTCTTCACCAAATCCTCTATCACTGACTGGTTAAAAGGATCTCTCTGCCCTTTGTCTGTGGCTGGAACAAATAAGTTGAGCAAAAATTAAAATACCTGATTAGAAAGGAGAAAAAACCTTTTAGTTCCCCCCCTAACACGCAACAAGCAGCACACGGTAGAGCTGAAAAGGAACCCAGTATTTGTTTTTATAAAGTAAAGCATGGAATTTCCTCCTCATTTTCAGAAACTTTAAGGAACAAATAGACAGCTACTTCAATCATTAGGTGAGGTGGGGGGTGACACATTCTCCAGTTGGGGTAAAATCAATGACAGTGTTTTAATTACAGCTTCAAAACATCTTCCCAGAGGTTCACACTGAGGGTTTGAAACCCTTTATTTATGTCCATTCTGGATTATTTTTTTTGCAGTTTAATACTTGGAACCCAAGCAGAATTTGCTGCAGTGGCAGCCTGAAAAATGCAGTTCCCCACCCCCCAACAGATTCCAGCAGGAAATGGCTGCAAAATCCCCAATTCCATTTTTACCCCCGTGTCTTGGTAGAAGGAGGTGGCGTTAGGATGTTGCTACACAGGGTGAAATCCTGTTTCAGCTGCTGGATTTCCCTGTTCTTTGCAGTGTTTATGGGAAAAGTGAGGATGGGAATGAATTCAATGATGCAATCCGCCAGCTGTTCCTCTCCTTCAACACCCTCATGGACAGGCCCCTGGAGGAGGCTGTCAAGATCAAGGTGAGCATAACTTCCAGGGGAAAGTAAAAATCTTTCATTAGATCAACTGGTGCAGTTGGGAAGGGGCTGGGCCAGAAAAAGGAATGAGAAGAACTGTCCATGAATCCTCTCTCCTCCACCTTTTCCCACTCTGCGCTACAGATCTGGAGGCTCTGTGGATGCATAAATTTCATTTGAAACCAGTTCTCTGCAGTTGTCCCCATATTTGCTCTTGGCAAAATAAGAATTTCCCACGTGTGTTTCATGCCCTTGAGGGTTTTTTTGTGTTTTTTTTTCTACTTCTTTCAGGGGGCAGCTTTAAAGTATTTGCCAAGCATCATCAATGATGTCAAACTGGTCTTTGACCCCGTTGAGCTCAGGTAACTGTATTAAGTGTGTTTGTCCTCTAAACCCCCTAAACGTCACCTGGTGGGAAGAATTTTGGAAACCTGGCTAAAAACAGCCACTCTGGTTATGGTCTGATGGTGCAGATGCTGTGCGTGGACTTGAGGAGGTGCTTGCAGGGCTTTAAAGGAAGTCAGTGGAGTTCAAAGGATTCAGTGCATCCCAGTTTTTCATTCTGGGAGCGTCCAAGGCCAGGTTGGACAGGGCTTGGAGCAACCTGGGACAGTGCCCCTGACAGGGATGGAGCTGGGTGATTTCCTACCCAGATCATTCCAGGATGCTGGGATCCTTACAAGGATTGAGATTTTACTGAAAAGCAAAAATCTGAGGGCAGTGAAGTGTTGAAATCTTGCACAGTTTTCCACCAGCTCTTGGTGAATGCTCCTGAAAAGTGTGGCAAAGGCAGAGCCTTGGCTGGGAAACCAGAGGCTGTTCATCCAGGAAATTCTCAGCCCTGTGGATTCCTGCTTTTGTTGCTCAGAGCTTTGCCCAGCCCTGTCTCCCTGTCCTGACACAAGTGATTTGCTGGGAAGCAGCAGACAGGCAGCAAATGCCCGTGGAATTGAATTTAAGGGAATCTGGGGTTGGANGGAATGCTGAGCCCCTGCTCCCTCTGGGCAGTGTCTGGGTGGGAGTGCTGACCCCTGCTCCCTCTGGGTCCCACACAGTGTCCTTGTGGGATGGGTGGGAATGCTGACCCCCTGCTCCCTCTGGGTCCCACACAGTGTCCTCTTCAGCAAGTTCATCCAGAGCATCCCTGACAACCAGCTGGTGCGGCAGAAGCTGAACTGCCTGACCAAGATTGTGGAGAGTGACCTGTTCAAGCAGGCTGGTGAGTGGCATTTGGAGGCCTCTGGGTTCTGTCCCACACCCCTCAAAACGAGTCACCAGGGGCAATCCACCATGAAATCCAGCTCTAGAAACATTCCTTGCCATGGAAGGAGTTTTTTTGCTGTTCAGTCTTCATACAGTGCCCAGTGTGTGGGGATCCTGAGCCACGGCGGTGATTTCGGAGGGGGGAGAAGCTGAGTCTGCTGTTTGGTGGAATATGCAGAATTTACAAATGAAAGGACAGGGTTAGGTGGGATTTTGGGAAGGGATTCCTCCTGGAGCAGCCTGGGACAGTGGGAGGTGTCCCTGCCCATGGCAGGGGTGGGATGAGATGATCTTTTTGGTCCCTCCCATCCCATTCTGGGGTTCCACAATTCAAATTCCAGATGATTTAGGACCCTCCCCAGTCTGTTTGTTGTAACTCCAGTGGCTTTAGGCAAATTCTGCTGACCCAGATGGAATCAGGAGCAGGACACCCCTGCAGGGTGCCCGTGTCCAGGGCGTGCTGAGCCTCTGCTCTGTCCCTGTGTCACTTTGCAGAGTGCAGAGATGCCCTCCTGCCCCTGCTCATCGATCAGCTGAGTGGGCAGCTGGATGACAACTCCAGCAAGCCCGACCACGAGGCCAGCTCCCAGCTCCTGAGCAGCGTCCTGGAGGTCCTGGACCGCAAAGATGTGGTGAGCACGAGCTCTCAGGGGCACCAGCTCAGCTCAGTTCTTCTTTTCAGGAGTTACAGTAAAGGAACATCCTCAACTTAGGCTTTAATGAGTCGGGATTGTGATATTTATAGAAATGGTGATGCCTTGCTGTGCAGTTCTTTGTAGTGGCTCTGTCTGAAAAGGAGCCAGGAAAGGTTGAATTAGTTCTTACCACTACTAGAAGCATTTACTTCCCTTTCTAGGGAGCAAAATGTCATCCCAGCTGCTTTGGTGGCCTGTTCAGTAATTTGGAGCAAGAAAAAGGAGTGTTATGTGGTATAAAAACGAGGAGGCTGCTCGTTCTCTCTGTTATGGAATAGGGACGGCAATCGCTCTTCAGCCAGAAAAATGCACTTCCCACTCTGGCCATGGGAATTGTTCTGGGAGGCTGTGAACAGAGTGGTTTGAGCTGTTCAGAGAAAACAAATCAAAGCCCCAGGATGAGCTGATGAAGCTGGGTCAGACCCATTAAGGGAATTCTCCACTGAGTGAATCCCAGAGTGTTGGAATCGATCGCTCGTGCACTTGAATCTCCTTTTTCTGCTTCCCCTAATGACAATTCAGCCCTGCCAGGGCAGTTCTCCCACACAGGGAGCTGCCCCTGGCAGGCCGTGCCTGAGGAATGGTCCCCAATGTCCCCTGCTGGCTGTCCCCAGGGTGCCACTGCTGTGCACATCCAGCTGATGATGGAGCGGCTGCTGCGCCGGATCAACCGCACGGTGATCGGGATGAGCCGGCAGTCCCCGCACATCGTGAGAGCCCTGCCCCCCTTCCCTGCCCCCCTT
>VWYO01027707.1:0-14659 GCA_013400275.1 Rhadina sibilatrix
CAGGACAAGAGGACATGGAGTCAGAGAATCACCGAATGTTTGGAAATGGAAGGGGCCCCCAAGGATCCTCTAAGTCCAACTCTTGGCCCTGCAATGAAGAGCCCTGTGCTGAAGGTCCCGCTGTGCAAGGCCACTGTCCACAAAGGAGGCAAAGGAGTCCTGCAGGAGTATTCAAGTACAGGGGGAGAGTGCCCTTGTCTGTATCCTGGTGGGGTCACCCTCAAATTTTTGGAGGACACAGCCTCTTTTTTGGAGGACATTTCTCACCACTTCTCTCCAGCTCCAGATAGTCTCTGGCCCTATTGTACATGGCAGGGAATGTATCACCAGTGCCCAGCCCAAGCACTGGGACATTCTTGCCCACATGTCTTAGGAAGCCCTTTTGTTATTAGTCATAGTTTTCCCTGCAATTTTCCTTCCACACTTCTCAAATTCATAGAAATGTAGAAGCTTTTAAGAGTACTAAGGTTCAATCAAGTTCATGTTTTCTGTGCACTGCTGTGTTATTTTTCTGTTACCTATGAGTGCAGGGGACTTCAATTGATGGCTTTGCCCATGAGCTGCAGACCAGCAGAAGAGTTGAGCCTGAGTGTCACAGCAATATTTTAAAAGTGTTGATGGCAGCTGGAAGGCAGAGCACAGGCAATATTCTCCTACTTGTGTCTTCCACAGAAGCTTTTCTTCTATTCCTGTCTGCACTGAGCCAAGGGACCTCCAAAGGCCTAAGGAGGTTTCTGCATGGCCCTAGAAGGCTCTTGCAGGCCCCTGGGACAGCAGGGATGGGACAGGAGCATCCCTGGGGTGCTCAGACAGACCCACAGAAGGCAGCTGAGGCCAACCAACGTGGCTTTTGCAGCCTCTCAGCTCCCAGCTGCATCTGATGGTGACTGATCCTGGCAGCAGCTTGGTAATAAACTTCTTAAAGGGTGTTGATGTCCCGAGTTTGCCCCTACAGACATAACCCACAGCAGTTTTGGTGTTGATGCATCAAGGAAGAGCAGCATGAGGGTTTCTGTGCTGGCAGTGGTGATGGCCCATGGACAAAGGAGCAGCAGCTGTGAACACAAATCTCTGCATTAACACTGGATGGAGCAGCCACAGCTCTTCCTCGCAGGCTCATCTGTATCTCAGGGTGGATTGAGTTGAAAGTCATCTACATGTCAGGCTGATCTGTGGATGTCAGAGGACATTTTGCAGAGCAGTTCACAGTTTTTCACTTCTGACTACCCAAGCTTAGAGAACACGCAGACATGGACTCCGTAGTGAGCAATACTCATGCACATGATTGAAAAAGTAATCAAAAGCAAGGAAAGAACAATAAATCCTGAACGAATAAATACTGAAATGAAATAGTTACCTTAGAAAATAGGAAATGTGCTTAGAGAGTGTGTTTCTTATGCCAGAAAGCCATGAGACAACAAACCTTGAATAATTCACCAGTTCAAGAATGTATCAGCAATCCCACTTGTTCAGAGGGATCAAAGAAGGAAGGAACCATTCCCTTGCTCTGCTTGGAGTTACACTCACTAATGATGGAATATGTGGGGGAAAGCCAAAGCTGTAAAATAAAGAAAATAAATTCCACAGCTGAGGTAAACACTACCCTGAAACTCTAACTAAATATAATTAATATTTATATATTAATGTTAGGCAGCACAAAGGTGCTGCTGGAGGTGGGGTGGATGTAGCTTTGAACTAAACAGGAACCCAGAGAGGAGCAGCCTCTTTGGCAGGAGCTCAGACTCCATCCACAAATGGTAAAATTCCCTCCCTGCCCACTTCCCATTTCTAGCAAGCCATACCTGAAGGAAAATGCTCCTCTACTTATTCCCTATCACATGAACTCACCTCCATGGAAACACCTCCCCATTCCGCAGCCCACATTTGGAGAAATTGGGGTATTTTTTCTCCTGTTCATCAGTACAAAAGTGAAAATTTTCTTGGAAAGTGAAGAAAACTGGCAATTTTTGGTGCAGGTTTCAGTGGCAATGGGCCATCAGCTGGGACTGCAGCCTAGGAGTACAGAACCTGTCGGGTTCTCAACACAGAAATAATCAACTCTATTCATATTTCCCTCTGTTGGCACTTTCAGCCATCAGACATCTTGTTGCAGATGAAATGATGGTTTGAGGATTTTTTTAATTTGTTTCTTTTTTTTTTTCAGTATATATATTTTTTAATATATATTTTAATTCTTCATGTTCTACTGTTCTTTCCCCAGAGATTTTGGAGATTTGTTTTGTTTTGTTTTGTTTTTAGCAGAGCTTCTATCACCTATTTTTACGTCAGATTCTCACATCCTTGTATTACCCTACTTGGTAGATAGACCTAAACCCATTTTTTCCCCTCTGGTAAGAAGTAATTAGGTTTTGTGAGGAGTTGTTACTTCATGAGATTCCCATGGGGCAAGCAGTTACTTGGGATCAGGCTCACCTGGACCACACTCACCAAGGGTCAGGGTGTTATTTCACAGCTTTGGCTTTCCCCAGGGTCATAAACACCAAGGGCTGGAGCCCCTCTGGTTTGTCTGGGCTGGGGCATGAAGGTGCTGTTGAAAACATGATCAAGGAGAACACAAATGATTTGCAACTTCATCTGTCTCATGTTTTTTTTTAAATTAGGAATAATAAAAAATAAAATTAACAGATTTAATTTTATATATTTATATAATTAAGATTAACAGATATTCTTCAAATTCTTCAAGCACAAAAATCAGAAAACACTCATCTGTGCCTGCCCTGTTGGGGGAAAAATGGGTAAAAAGTCCTCAGGCTTCTTTTGTATCCCAGAAAAATCCTCCTGTGAAGGGAGTGCTGTACACTTCAATATACTCTAAGTCACTTTTCACATACTGCAGGGAAAAAATTAAATTAGTGTGGTCATGATGGTGAATAAAATACAACCTGTTTCTGCTGGGTTGTTTCCCAGCCTACCTATTAGACAAGGTTTATAGCTTCACAAATTGCTTGAAAGACTGGATGGGAATCTGCCAGATCACTTGCTCAGAGAAGAGCTGGTGCAAAAAAAAACCAAATTCAGGCAGGGTAGGAAGTGATGAGCTTTTCATTTGGCTGGTTCATGGGCTTGTACAGACACTTCATACTCAGCTTTTTGCATCCATTTTTGCCTTTTACTTCCAAGTTGGGCACCAATTTTTGCTCTTCCAATCAGAGCCTCCTTTATTTCCCATCTGGGACATTAATTTTCACCTAAATTCCATTTTCATGCCTGGGCTGCTGCCTTATCCACAGGATCTGAGGTTTCTGTTTGCAGCTTGCAGATTTCTTGGCCGTTGAAGAGTTTCACGAGCAAACTCCTTCCTTGCCACTTTATTTGACATTAACCTCACCCCTCCAGAGGCACGGAAGGGAAAAGAACCTCTCCCAGGAGGAGGGGAAATGGCCAAGGAATCGCTGGGGAAAGCGAAGTGCTCTGGAGCCTGGGGAAATCTGCAGGTCTGGGGAAGGGAAATATGCAGGAATGTCACGTTCCCTGTAATTACAGTGCAGAGCAGCTCTCCCTGTTAATGGGCTGGCATTAGAGCAGAGCTGGGTGCCCAGGATAAGCTGAAGCCCATGGATCAAACACCAGGGGTAATAAATCAGCAGCTGGCCTTTGGTGGCTCAGCAGATGAGCAGGAGAAGCTGCTTAGGATGAAAAAACACCCCCGAGCAAGGAGATTTCCAGATCCATCTCCGTCTGTGTCTGACAGGTCAGGAGAGGAGACTGGCTTTTCATTTATATTCAGTGGAAAACAAAATTATACACCCACCCTCCATTAGCTCCCTTTCAAAGCAAAGTGCCATTTGACCCACCCAAAGCCAACACTAAGTGCTGATTTCCCAAAGTCTGCCTAATTCCTGGGGGTCCAATTTCAGATGGCACAGCACAGCTTGATTTAAAGCCAGCCTGGGAGCTGAAAGTCCAGCTCATCCTTACCACAAGGCACAGGGGATCCAGAAATCCTTGTTTTTTCATCAAATATCCCCACTTGGAAGAGACCTGTAATGATCACAAGATGCTTTGGTGTGTTTTTCACCAACATTTTGGCTCTTGGACTACCTGGAGGGAAAGGCAGAGAAAAACCAGCCAGGGTGACAAAGCAGGACAAATTTGGAAGGCCACTGTCACAGTCACCCAATTTTACCCTTTTTGAGAAGGATCACCCAGAAAAACGCTGCCCATGCATGAGGAAATAAAAGCCCTGCTCAGCAAAAGAGTGAAATGAACCCTCCTGGGCCTCCTCCAGGCTCCAAACTTGGCCCCACCTCTTTATTTAACTCATTGCAGCCACAGAATCATTTAGGTTGGAAAAGCCCTCCAAGGTCACTGAGTCCAACCATTCCCCAGCACTGCCAAGGCCACCACTAACCCACGTCCCCAAGGGCAGCATCCACTGCACTGAAATGTCTGGGCTTGAGTGCAATCCCAGAGAATTTCTCCCCAAAGTGAAGTATTTTATATCCACAGTAATTTAGTGTAGTCAGCATTTGGGCACTGCCATCAAAACTAGGGACACAAGTGGGTGGAAATGAGCTCTTCCAGCATTATCCCAAATACTCCTTCCCTGTGGAGGTGCCACCTTTGCTTGGTTTTCTCCCCTTTCTGAGGGGGGCTCTCAGGGGCAGCTGGAGTCTTGGATAAACAGGCCTTGGGCTGGGCCAGTCTGGGAATTTTATGTTCCTGTGCTGGCAGAAACCTGTGATCTCAGCAGCAGAGTTAAGTGTTGCTCAGTTCCAAGGTGAGGGGAGCTGGTTTGTGTTCAAAACTCCTGAAAACAGGTTTGTGACAGGGAAGGGTTTGGAGTGGAAGCAATGGAGGGGCTTTGGGCAGGGGATGGTGAGCAAGAGAGGGTGGGAGATCATTGGGCTGAGATTGTGCAAACCACGACCTGCAGGCAGTGGGGGACAGTGCCCAGGGAGGGGGTGGCACTGCTGAGCCCTCCCACCCCTGGATAGCTCCCAGCAAAGCCAAAGGGATCCCTGAATCCACCTTCATCTGCCAGGAGTCCCAGCCAGGCAGAGTCACAGGGAGAGAGAAGTGACAGGGCCACACCCGCCCTGGAAATAACTCCCCCTCCTTGGAACCTCCTTTTCCTAGTGCAAAACTACTCTCCACTGTGAAATTGAGCCCAGGGGAAGCTCTTCCTGCTGGATGAATCCAGCATCACTCCCAGCAGCTCCCTGTGCCTCAGCTTTGTCACCTGCCTCTGCCTGGTGGAGGGAGACCCTACAGCCTCAATGCCAACGCTGTTGCACTGCAGCTCTAATGGGATTTGAGGAATTATTAACCCCCCTCAGTCAGGTAATGAAGATCTCAGGCTCCCTGAGCAGAAAATAGATTTTTCTCTGCAGGCTGGGTGCCTGCATCAGTTGTTAAGCTGTAGGAATGTGTGGTCACCTCAGAAAAAATGCCCCTGACGAGGATGTCTGGGCATCTTCATGAGCAGAGAATTGTTCAGCCAGAAATCTCTCTTGACTTGACCTCCAGAAAATGCACCACACTGCCAGCAAACCCAGGACCCAGCCTGAGGTTTCATTAACTAAAAGAGAAGTGAACAGTCCTCAAAATCTCACCCAAAGCCTGTTTGGGCTGGTCTCCAGGATGGGGAGGCTGCAGAGCAGGAGCTGGGGTCACGTCTGCCTGCAGCTCATCAGTAAATGTGTTTGATAACAGCCCAAACCTACGTGGTGTGCAGCACTCTCTGAGCAAGCTGTGCCACGTCCCTGGAGCTGGTTGTGTGCAGCAGAAGGAGCCCAAAACAAGGCTAAAAAAAAAAAATCTCAGTTCTATGGGGAAGACAGAAGCTGCTGAGGCAAGAGTGTGGTCCATGCTGCTGCTCCTGTAGCTTCCCTGCAACAGCAGGAACAGGAGTGGGTGTGGAAGGAGCAATAACCAGGGACTACACAGCTGGGAATTTATACTGATTAGTGAGCCCTTCTCCCATCAGAAGGAAAATCACACACAGGCAGCCCTGGCAGACACAAAAATCCAACAGGTGTTTCAGCCCAGCTCGTGGCGTCTATTTAACAACCCCACATTTTTGTGAAGTTTTGTAAATCTGCAGAAATCTGATGCCAGAAAGGGCCCAAGGTGGTGAGGCACCCAGAGCAGCTGTGGCTGCCCCTGGATCCCTGGCAGTGCCCAAGGCCAGGCTGGATGGGGCTTGGAGCAGCCTGGGACAGTGGAAGGAATCCCTGCAGGGGGTGGGACAAGATGAGCTTTAAGGTCCTTTCCCACCCAAAGCATTCCAGGATTCTGTGAATGACATTTGGGCCTCCCATGAGAGCTGTGTTTGAGCAGAGGAGCACCAGGAGCAGCAGCCACTCCAGCAACCCCAGGGTGCTGCCCAGCCTCAGCTCCACCTGCTCCAGCAGGAACACATGCAGGGAATTGCTAGGAATTGGGCAAGTTGCTTTTTCACTTCAATTTGCCCAAAGTGAGGGGGAGGGAGCTTTCCCACCAGATGTGTTGTGACCCAGCACTGTGCCTGGGGACTGTCAGCTCCCAAACCTGGGGGCTTTGGGGGATTCCCAAATAACACTGGAGGAGACACATGCTGACATCTCCTGTGCTAGCTGGGCTCCAGCATCCCCCAGACCCACCTGCAGCATCCTGCTTTGTGGCAGCACAGAACCTCCAGTCTCCAGTCCCCTGCCCAGCTCTGAGCCAGGTTTTGTTTCATGAGGCCTTGGCAGACTTGGGGGGATGTTTCTGGAGCCCTCTCAGACCTTCTGGCAAGAGGGAAATGCAGAGCACATCTCTCACCTGGCAGGTCCCAGTGACTCGAGTGCTTTGCTGACAGAGCAGTGCCAGTTACAGTCCAGGCTGGAAATCCATTTGCATCCATCACACAATCCCAGAAGGTGGCAAACATCCAACACTGGGACAGCTGGAAGGCTGGGAAAGAACCAGAGGCCAGGGCAAGGCAAGGCAACTTCTGAATCCCTTGGTTTTACAAATCAGGGTATTAAAGGTGTGGAAAACACATCGGTTGTCAGAGCAGCTGAGGGGCACCCCAGCCCCACCCGGGCTGCTCTCCTTCTCCACTCTGCTTCCACAGGGTGGCTGGAGATGCCCCTGGGCTGGGAGGAGCAAGGGCTCAGCCCTCACACTCGGGACAGAGCCACCCATCCCTGGCAGTGAGTGCAGATGTGTTTTGGCAAATACCGACAGGGACCTTCCAGCTTCCCCCCGGCAATTCTGGGGACCGCCCTGAGCTGGCAAAGCACTGCCACACCCCTGAGGAGCACTCCAGCAGCTGGTGGGAGGCTCTGATGATGTCCCTTAGTGATTCCACCTGGGGTTAACCCTGACCCTGCCCAGCTTAATGATGATTAAGCTAAGTGACAATTAGCAGTGTTTTCACCTGGAGGGGGTCACAGGGACACCTCCCACCATCCCAGGCTGCTCCAAGCCCCATCCAGCCTGGCCTTGGGCACTGCCAGGGATCCAGGGGCAGCCACAGCTGCTCTGGGCACCCTGTGCCAGGGCCTGCCCACCCTCCCAGGGAACAATTCCTGCCCAATCTCCCATCCAGCCCTGCCCTCTGCAGTGGGAAGCCNCTCCGTGGCCTCCCCTGGAGTGGCTCCAGCCAGATTTTCCTTGTGCTGCAGCCCCAGAGTTGGTAATAGAAGTTGCAATCAGGGTCCTGCCCTGCCCCAAATCCTTTTATCTGCTCCTTGAATTCCCGGGGCCGGGGTTGTCTGAACTCCGATGTGGAATTTGGATGCTGCCCTGCCTGCCAAGGCCCTTCGGCAGAGGATGGGGCCAAAGAGCCAGGCCCGGGGCAGGATGTGAACAGAGATGAATTTTAGAGAAGTTCTTGATCTTATCGTTTAAACCTTCCGGCTTGAATTAGGCGAGAATCCACATGGAAACCGAGGAGACCGGGTCAGCTTTGAATCCAGGTCTGCATCCCAAGTGCCTGGGGGCTCGCTGGAGGGACGGCAGCTGCTGAGCCTCTGAGTAGGCGCCAGATCCAATAGTGCCTTTCCGAGCCGGGAGCGCTCATTTGTCACGGGAATGTGGTGAAAACACCGGCTTGGGAGTGACCTTTGCCGTGTGATGGAGTGGGGTCCCTGGCTGTCAGCGCCAGGGGGTGGAAATGGGGTGGAAATGGGATGGAAATGGGGTGGAAACGGATGCTCCCGTTCTGCAAACACTGACCAAAACCTCAAGAGCATCTCTGTTGCACACGACACAAAGAAATGACACCCATACATTGCGATGTCCAAGGCAGAAAAAAAGAGGAGGTTTATTTACAACTTCAACATTTATCGAATTCCAGCAGTGACCGTGGATTGGAGGAAGAAAATCTTCCTCTTCAACCCAACAGTCCAACAAGAGTCTCCTCCTTGTGAGAAGAATGCAAACATGGTTATACCGTTACAATACCAAAAGGTTGTTTATGTAAAATTGTATCTGACTCCATTGCAAAAGGTAAACACAGAAGGCTAAAAATGAAACTTTAGGAAACTCCTTAAAGGGACAGAGGAGAACAGCAAAAACTCAGACAACACAAACACATCTCCAGGGGCAGCACTGGAGATGTCTCAGCCGCAGGGAGCCGTGTCCCTCCCCACGCTGCTTCCTGGGCACTCGCATGCTGATGGATTTCTCTGCCTGGGGAAGTTTGCTGCATAATTGGGAGTCGGGATGTGTTGATGAGCGCTCCTGCTCTGCGAATTGCTTCTGGATGGGGAGCAAAGCACCTTGGTTAGCAGATCCTGCAGTACTACACACGGATGGATGAATTCCCCCATCAATTATGGATAGATAAAGTGAAAGCTGCCTTCAGGAGGTGTTGCTGCTGATAGCAGTGCTCGGGGAAGGGATTTAGCCCTGGGGGTTTCTCTGGCGGGGTGTTTATCCCTTAGTGACCCTGGCTTTTCTCCCAGGGAACAGGGACAGGACCAGAGGGAACGGCCTCCCGTTGCACCAGAGGAGGTTTAGCTTGAATATTGGGAAAATTTCTTCATTGGAAGGGTGATCAGGCACGGGAACAGGCTGCTGAGAGCAGCGGTGGAGTCACCATCCAGGGAAGTGTTCCAAAAACTTGTAGGTGTGGTGTTTTAGGGACGTGGGTTAATCGTGGACCTGGCAGTGCTGCCTCATTGGACTCAATGGTCTCAGAGGGCTTTTCCAGCCTAAACAATTCCATCATTTTCCCATGCAGGACCCTGGAGGATGCTCTCCTCTCCCTGAGCACCCCCTGCAGCTCTCAGGTTGCCCAAGAAGCACCAACAGCTTCGATGCCTGAGAACATTCTGGGACAATTCTCCCAGCTCTGATGGTGAAAATCACTTTTAATAAATAAATAAACTTACCAGCCGCGTGTCCTCGGTGACAGCTGTGTCCCAAGGCCACCCTGAGAGGACAGCAGCTGTTGGGAGTGGGGTGCTGTCCCAGCCCCTTCTTGCTGTGGCTCCAGCTGGCTCTGAGCAGGATCTGGCCCCAGCTGAGCCTGGAGCGCTGCAGTCGCTATGGAGACCCACCTGAAATGCATCAATATGGAGAGGAACTGCTCGTTCCTCATGTCCCCATTCAAGGGACATGGGAGACAATCCCATCCAGATGGACCACACGGGGACAATAACGTCTGGAGTTCTGTGATTCTGCTCTAGGCCATGGAATCCACGTGCTGCAGCCCTGGGCTGAGCTCGTGGGATGAGCCCACCCCGTGCTCCTGCTGCCATTAGATGGATTCACACAGGGAGATCTGTGGGGTGCAGAGTCTGTCTGGGGAGGGGGCCGTGGCTGGAATCATCCTCCATGAGTGCTCCAGGGCCGAGTTATCCTGGAATCCTGGAATGGTTTGGGTTGAAGGGACCTCAAAGCCCATTTTTCCCAGCTCCTGCCATGGGCAGGGACACCTCCCACTGCCCCAGGCTGCTCCAAGCCCTGTCCAGCCTGGCCTTGGGCACTGCCAGGGATCCAGGGGCAGCCACAGCTGCTCTGGGCACCCTGTGCCAGGGCCTGCCCACCCTCCCAGGGAACAATTCCTGCCCAATCTCCCAGCCAGCCCTGCCCTCTGGCAGTGGGAAGCCATTCCCTGTGTCCTGTCCCTCCAGGCTCTTGTCCAAAGTTCATGATTTGCTAATGAGCAAACCCTCTGGTGTTGGCTTGTGCTGGGGGAGGCACCTGAGGTCTCATTTTCCCCCCAGACAGCAAATCCTTCCCGTGGGCTGCTCCACCACTGAGTTTTTGTCAATTGGGATAACCAGGCAGCGCTCGCATCACTGGAGCCACAGCTGTGCCTCCTCATCTGTCTGGCTCCTGTGTCTGCTCCCAGCCCACTGCAGCAGCTTCCAGGCAAACACCTTATTTTTGCAAAATAAATGCGTTTTCTGGTGCATTCAGCCGGTTTTGGGGGATGAGCCCCACCCTGCTGCAGGGCAGGGTCGGCACCAGCAGTGCAGCAGGAGGGAAGCACAGCTGCCCCGGGAGGGACGTGGGAGCCTGGAGGGGCTGCACTGCTGCTGATTTAGGGGGGCTCCAGGGGAACCTCCCCCGCTCCACTGATGGCAAAACCCAGCCCTGCCCGCAGCACAGAGCCCTCCCTCCCCGCTGCCAGCACCTGTGGTGGGGAGGCGGCATGGCCGGGGCCACCAGGCTTGTCCCTGCCCTTGACGTTCCCCTGGCTGGGTGATGGGGCCCGTGGATGTCACGGGCTGTGTCCCTGTGCTGGATCCAGTTCTGTCCCCAGGGGAGGGTGGCCCCCGCAGCCCACCCTGCCTGCACAGGGGCTGTCACCCAGCCCCGGGGACAGCCAGAGGGACAGCGAGCCTGAGCGGTGAAGGACTTTCCCTGGGGCTGTGTGATGGGAGGGACAGGGGCTCTGGGGGAGACTGAAGGGCCGAGGGTCCTTGATCAGTCCCTGTCACCCACAGTTTGAGGGCTGGAGCCCCATCCCTGTCCCCATGTGATGCAGCTGGGGACCCTCAGTGGGGCTGGACCTGGACCTCCATCCCTGTCCCTGTGTGATTCCACCAGGGACCCCCGGCAGGGCTGGACCCCCCCCATCCCCGTGTGATTCCCGGGGGGCTCCGTGGGTCCGTGTTGGAGCTCCGCGGGCTCGGGGGCAGCGGCGCCGGGACCCTCCGAGTCCCACCGGGCGTCCGGAGCCCCGGGAGGCGGTGCCGCCCCCGAACTCCCCCCGAAGCCCCCCCAAAACCTCCCTCCCGTCGGGGCACGGCGCTGGCAGGAGGCGGCTCCGCCGCAGACGCCGCTCGGTCACCGCCGCGTTCACCTCGCGGAGCCGGGGCTGCCCCAGCACCGGGAACAGCGGGAACATCGGAACAACGGGAGCGCCGGGGCTGCCAGAAAAACCGGCACTGCTGAGGCTGCGGGAAGAGCGGGAACTCCGGGAACACCGGGGATCGGGAGCCGGGTAAGCGGGCGCAGGAGGCGGCGGAGCCCCGGGACCCCCGCACAGACCGGGAGATCCGTGCTGGAGCGGGGGCCGGGCTGGGGTCGCCCAGCCTGGAGCGATGGGGAGCCCCGGGAGGATCGGGGAGCCCCGGGGGTGACTGAGCTGCTCCTCCCCTCCCCAGTCCCCGGTTGGGCTGGGAGGGGTCTCGGCCAGCAGGGTCGGGGCGCAGCTGGGATGGGGGTCCCAGCCTGACTGGGGATGGGGGCCCAGGGGACCCCAGAGAGGTTTCGCTGCCTCCTGTCCCTGCGGCCCCTTGCGGGTCACCCAGGGGTGCCGGCCAGCTGCTGGGTGGCAGCGGTGGCACTGGGGCTGTCACGACGGCGTTTGCTCCCCTCGGGGCTGGCAGCGGTGGGTGGAAGCTGACCAGGCTCATCCAGGACGCGTGATTTGATCCATTTACACCCTGGCTGCTCTGCCTGGTGCTCCCCGAGGTTTTGGCTCCGTCAGGGAAGTGACCCAGGGCTGTGGCAGCCCAGGACATGCCCAGGATCTCCTCTGTGGCATGGGAAGCACATCCGTGCCTCCGCCGGGCGCGGGTGGCGGGCAGAGCCGAGCTGTCCCCGTTCCTTCACCTCTCACCAGGATCGGGGTCCCCGGCCCAGCCCGAGGTGCCCCCCGGTACTGGGAGCACTGGTCAGGCTGGGAGCAGCCATGAGGGAGATGCTCGGAGCTGGATCCCTGCGGAGCCTCGTGCAACTTGCCTGGATGTGCCTGTTCTCCTCCGTGCCGGTGAGGGCCGGGCTGGGCCGGGCCGGGCCGGGCCGGGCCGGGGGGCAGCGGGGTTGGCACTGCCGGGCTCTGACCCCTGCGAGGCGGCTCCATCCCGGCCCCAGGGTGTGGCAGCGGCTCACGGGGGCAGTCAAGGCGCTGGGGCCGGAGGCTCTGACCCAGCTCCGGGCTTGCAGCACGGCGGGGCCAAGGTGCTGGAGAAGACCTTCGAGGAGTGGCTGCGGTACCGTGACGAGTGCCTGAGGAGGATGGCGAGCGAGCCCTACCCAGCAGGTACCGGCCGTGCCCAGCTCGGGGGCACGCAGAGCAGGGCTGGGCTTTGTCCCTCCTCCAGCGTCCTCTGCTCTGGGCAGCCAGGCAGGGTGAGCCAAGGGGCTGACAGGGACCTCCACATCTCAGATGGGATCCCCAGGGCTGGGATGTCCCGAGGGGCTGAGACTGGGCCCATTTCAGGGTGGCCTCAGCCCCCTCAGAGGGGCTGGGCTAGCAGGGCTCGATGTGTCTGTGCCAGCAGCCTCTGACCACGGCTTTCCGTGTCCCTGTCCCTGCCCCTGGAAGGGCTGTTCTGTAACAGGACGTTTGACATGTATGCCTGCTGGCCCGACGGGAGCCCCGGCACCGCCGTCAACGTCTCCTGCCCCTTCTACCTGCCCTGGTTCGAGAAAGGTGAGGATGCCCTCCTGCCGTGCCCGAGCGGGAAGCCAGGGCTGAGCCGTTCTGGGGGTGGAGGGGCTCTCAGGGCTCCCCTCCCTTCGCCTGACAGGGGCAGAGGGACCCCTGAGTGTTCCTGGGGTAAGGGGAGGCCTGGGGCTGAGAGCAGAGCCAGCCCGTGGAACTGAGCAGGGTCAGACCCATCACCCCAGGGGAGGGGCTTGGGGCAGCCTGGGGCACTGTGCCGGTGCTTGGTGTCCGCAGTGAAACACGGGCTGGTGAGCCGCAGGTGCGGCACCGACGGCCAGTGGGTGACAGTGAACGGCAGCCAGCCCTGGAGGGACTACTCCCAGTGCGAGGATGAGCTGGAGGTCACTGCTGAGGAGGTGGGACCCTGCCTGGGACCCCAGGGATGGCCAGGGCGGCCTGGCCGGGGGTGGCCGTGCACCCACCTGGGCTCCTTGGCGCTGTGCTCACCTGCAGGAAGGCGCCCGCCGGCTCATGGTCAGCTTCAAGGTGCTCTACACCGTGGGGTACTCGCTGTCCCTGCTCACCCTCATCTCCGCCCTGCTCGTCCTCACCGTCTGCAGGTAGGACACGGCCCCTCCCCTCCTCCCCCCCTCCCGGCTGTGCCGGCCCTGCCTGACCGCAGCTCCCGCAGGAACCTGCGCTGCACCAGGAATTACATCCACGCCAACCTGTTCGCCTCCTTCGGGCTGCGGGCCACCTCGGTGATGGTGAAGGACGCGCTGCTGGAGCGGCGCTGGGGCGTGGAGCTGGTGCAGGTGGCTGACTGGGAGGCTCTGCTGAGCCACGAGGCAAGTGCCGGGCTGCCGGCAGCCTGGGGGCCCTCGCCCAGGGCGGGGCTGAGCTGGGGTGGGTGTCCATGCAGCCCCAGACACCCTCTGGGTGCATCCTTGGGGTGCCCGTGGTGCCCATGCACCTCATGGATGAGGTCCTGGGGTAGCTGTGCCTGGTCCTGAGGTGCCCATTCACCTCAGGACACACTTTTGGAGTGCCTGTGCTGCTCATGACCCAGCAGGGTGAACTCTTGGGATACCTGTGCACCTGCTGGGTGAGCTCTGGACCTGAGGGCTGAGCCCTTGGTGCCACCCGTGCCCCTGATGGGTGAGGTCTGGGGGTTCTCTGGGTGAGCCCTCAGGGCACCCGTGGCTCCATGGGGCAGCTCTCAGGGTCCTTGGGGTGCCTGTGTAACACCATACATCTGATGCAGGAGCTCTTGGGGTGCCTGTGCAGCCTCAGGACGAGCTCTGAGTGCTTGTGGTGCCTGTGCAGTACCACACCCCAGTGGATGAGCTCCTGGGGTGCCTGGTGCCTGTGGGTGAGCTGCAGGGTGCCCCGTGGGCACAGCCAGCCCCACGGTGGCTCTCCCCTGGCAGGCAGCGCTGGGGTGCCGCGCGGCGCAGGTGCTGATGCAGTACTGCATCCTGGCCAACCACTACTGGTTCCTGGTGGAAGCTGTCTACCTCTACAAGCTGCTCATCGGGGCCGTGTTCTCCGAGAAGAATTACTACAGGCTCTACCTCTACCTGGGCTGGGGTAGGGGCCCCCGGGCATGTGGTGGGGACAGGGACGGGGACAGTGCCCGGGGTCGGGGGCACCGCGGTCTCAGCCAGCCCAGGGGGGGTGTGGGGTGGGGGCTCTGCCACCCCGGGTGTCCCTCCCCCCAGCGTGGGGGTGGTTTCTCAGCTCAGGAGGGTGCTTGGTTTTACAGGGTTTGCTGTGTGACTTGCAGGGACCCCCGTGGTGTTCGTGGTGCCCTGGATGGCCGCCAAGTACCTGAAGGAGAACGCGGAGTGAGCAGGGATGGAGGGAGGGATGGAT
>VWYO01027722.1:0-27060 GCA_013400275.1 Rhadina sibilatrix
AAAGAAGATTTATCAGTAGGAGTCAATAGATCTGTGCCCATGTAACATGAAAAAAACCTGTGCTTTTGACTTCACCTGCAGCCATAGAAAGTGACACGCATACTTTAAATGCATGCAAGTATGAATTTGTACAACCAGGTATTTCTATTGCCAAAGCTTTGCATGTCCCAATATAGCAAAAGCCAGTATTTTGACTTATGTGTTTTAACATACATGCAATTTGTCATTTGTGGTATTTTATCTAATTGACAAAATATAAATTAACACAACTTCTAGGGTATATTGAAGATACAGACTGAGGCAGAAAATCTAGCACGAAACTGTTGAAATATTGACTGCCAGGTTTAAGGATAATTTTTCTTCTTATCCCTTGCACATTCGTGCCTTTGTAATGAATACAAACATGTTCTTGAATACCTATGACCCCAGCAATAAAAGTTTCAAGGTGCAATAGCAACATAACCTGACAAAAAATTCTTATGAATAGGGAAAACTGCAAAATAATGTGTATGATATGGCTAACAGAAAATCCCCCGTGGTGAAATGCCCCAGCCAGAGCATATTTTTATAACTAATAATGAACCCATCTACTTATTTGTCCCATTAGTCCTAATCTATTCAACAGCTTAAAACCACACAAAGAATATTAATTCCTCTGGTTTCATTTGTATTTGATCCCATACCACAAAATATCACCAAGTAATTATAGAGCTTATCTGACACTGCAAACAAAATTCTGCTTCAGACACCAAGCAATCAGAGCAAACAGCCTGTAACTGTAACATCCTTGATGCAAAACCAAATACTAAGCAATGAAAGTAAATACAATTTACCAGTCTCTGTTTTTGATATTTCTGCAGATGCAGAAGTTTGGGACAGGAAACTAATATGATTAGAGTCCAGTGAAGCTGGAAAAAGACAAACAAAACCAAAACAAAACAATTTTTGCCATCATCTGAACATATAGACAGGACAGGTTTCAAGATACTACTAAGAAATTAGGGATTCGGGAAAGGAAAACATCTCAAATGAACATGCCATGGATTTCCTAATGTAAATGTATGAAAATGCACTGATGATGAAAATGATGAAGAAGCTGCTAGAAGAAATATGAAGAAAAGATCCCACTACAAGGAAAGTGGAATTACCATAGCCAATGCTGGAATTAAATATGGTTTAACATGTATGGTTCCTTTCATCTCTACATTTAAGCTTGACTGATATCTAGGCCCAAGAGAAGAGCAGATTGGCTAAAAGCACAACAATATCTCTTGGGACAATTTCCATGTCACATTGCTACCAGAACTCTGGGAAATATCATTAAGTCCAGAGGCAGCCGTTGCCTCAAACAGTGAAGAAACATCCTATGATTCACCAAAATCTGAAATGAGGTTTTGATCTTAAAACCCTAACATGGCCTCAAAAGCAGCAGCAGGGCAGAGCATTCCCACTTCCAGGTGATGGCAATGGAAAGGCATGTCCTCTTGTGCCAGTCCAGCTGGGTTTGCCTCTTAGGAACATCGTGGTGTTTGAATGCATCAGAGAAAGCAAGAGCCACCACCCAAAGACACAGAAGCAGGCGAGTGGAGCTGAAGGCCAGGTGCAACAACCTGGTCTCTCTGCACAATGTCACATGCTTCCTGCAGAAAATGCTCCTCAGCCATGGGAAAAGCGTGGGATCAAACAAGAGAATTGCAGAACCAGTGTGGTGAGTGTGTCAGCAAGCCAGGCTGCACCAACAAGTCCTCATCCTCTGCATGGAAGGTGACAAGGATGCCAGGTGGTTTGGGCTGGGAGGTGTGATGGCAAGTGAAAGAGATGGGAGAGAATGGGAAAAGAAGGCTGTTGCTAGTTACCCATCACAGTTGGTTGAGTTGCCAGGGAGGGAGGAGTGGTGGACTTTGGCCTTGGTCTTCGAGTAGCTAAGATCAAACACAGAAACCACCTTCAGGTCCTCACACAGGCTGCTGTCACACAGCTCACATCAAGGCAGAGCTCTAAAGAAGGGGATGTGGCCCTGCCAGGCTACCATGGCACAGCTTCACTCCCCGTGCAGGGCAAAGGCACAAAGCNCTTACAGTTCCTTGGAAGACACAAAACCAACAGGAAATGCAGACAGGGTATGAGCCAAGACTCATGTTAGAATTCAGAATTCAGGATGAGAAGTGCTGGATATGTCTCCAATGTAAGCAGCTGCAAATACTAATTACTAATTTTTCTAGCATTATGGAATAAACTGCAGATTGTGCTATCAGTATTCAGTCATAACTCCAACCTTTCTTAAAAGTTCAATAATTTTTGCAAATAATTACTTCCTTACTGTTTTTGCTATTATTGTTTTTACATATAACAGAATATATAAGTTCTCATCATTCACATGAAAGACTCTGCAATTCCCTGTGAAATATAATTCCCATTTTTCCTTACAGTTAGTCTCTAAGACAATGATTAGCATGCCTATTTGTCAAGCTTGAACTTTAATTCTCATTCAAAAAGATAAAAAAAATGTTCTGTTTGCTAACAAGTCCACATTAGTAAGAAGACACAAAATTATGTTTCTGCCATACTGGAATATTTCATTCTAGAAAGAATTTTCAAAATAACAACTGCACACAGAGTCACACAGGAATTCTGTGACAAATTCTTTTTGTCACTGGTCCTTTCAAAACAGACTTTTCAACTGATAGATAAAAGCTTATGTTCAAACATCATAATCATGACATTAGCATGGCAAGTGTTTTAAAGTGCATTAACAAACCACATATACTGCTCAAAGCAGGTGAAAGTTATGTCAAATGATGGCAAGGAAAAAGAAAAAAAAATTAAAATATCTTTTTACCCTCCACTGTTCCTTGGCCTGCAAAGTAAGGAGAAGTAGATTTCAGCTTTGGTCTCTGAGTAACTAAGATTAAACCAGAAAACTGCCTTCAGAAACAGAGTTGAACTTTCTGTTTTAAAGTTGTGTCAGTACAGAACTCTGTGAATAAAGTATATATTACACTCAGCTCTTTCACACAACTCTTTGCATTCATTACAGGATTATTCCACTTCACAACTGGGGGGCTTAGTTGAGTTAGTATGGTATACAGACAGCTAGTCTTTAGTGAACTAAGCCTACAGAGCAGAAAATTAGGAAGATTAATTGAGAAGCCTAATAATTAAGTAAGTTACCATTTACATAAATGCCTGACCATCTTGCTGAAATGTTTGGCATTGCCACTATCAGTAAAAGAACTGAAATGTCTGGACTAAATTTTAAAATACAGCTTTTCTTATTTAAGTATTGTGAAATGATAGAAATTAGGATGGAATCACAGTTTACCCATCACTGTCTTCATGGTTTTCAGGAAAGGAAAAGATGTGGGCTCCAGAACTGGTCTCAGGAGAGCTAAGATTAGAGATAGAAACTATCTTGAGATGTTATGGCAGTCTCTCTGTGCATATGAAAGATTTACTTTAATCACACCCAAATAAGCCAATATTTAAATTGTGGTTTCTCATGTATACTCTTTCTACCAAATAAATCCTAATCAAATTATAGTCACTTGAAATTACCACAAACCCCCAGTCACTAGCTAAACACTGTTCCTATTGCACAATAGTGGCAGCCTTGATGCTCCAGAGCTGCCCTTTATCTGCAATAAATGACACATTCAAAATCCTTTCTCAGGCATCAAATATTTTCCAACTATAAATTGCAAACTGGTCAATGAATATATAGTCAGAATTTTGGTTTGCATCAAAGATACTGCCACTTTATATTCAATCTGAAAAACTATTAACTGCTATTACCCGCAGTTGTTAGCACATGAGGTGTTCTGGAAAGTGCAGGCATAGATTTTTCCAGGTCAGCTGAACTTGTAACTGTGGAAAAATGTAAAAAATCCCTGAGCGAGATTCATATTGATGCAGACATAGCAAGGGGGAGGGGGGTGGGAACAGAAAATGAAAGATAGCTTTACATTGCTTTGCAAGATGCCAACACCACTACAATGGAGTTTCATAAATTTCCAACTTTGAAAGACAGTAACAAAACTTCAAAGTTTTGAAGATGTCACATGCACCTAATAGACACACCCTGACAGGAAGTGCAGTCTCCCTAAAAGAAGATTTATCAGTAGGAGTTAGTTCTGGTTATTATATACTTCACCACACTTAAAAATATGAACTTTTGAATCTAAACTAATATATGCCTGGGGGGAAAAAAAAAAGGAGAAACAATAGGTTCTCCACTGAAAAATGCATAAAGGTGAACTTAATATGGATTTCCATCAAGAGTTGGGCACACGGTAGAGGAAAACCAGCTTGTGCTTTCTTAACCAAAATCTGTAAGAATCTCTAACAGAATAGCTAAATTAATTTACAAGTTTTCATTCTGAACATGTGTGAAGTACTTTGAACAGACAGAATGTCATATTGACACTGTAAGACAAGGATCAGCTACAAGAAGAGTCACATTTACTGCACAGTAATTAGTGAACAGAAACACAAATGACAAAAGTGAATGCAAAGACCATAATAAAAATCCCTTCTCTTGCCTAAGAATATATTCTTGAAAAAGAAAAATGTTTCTCATAAAAGCATAGAGCAAATTCCTAACAGAAACAGATGATAGTCAAACAGTTTATCTCAGAAAACTGTCACCACACTTGCAAGAGCACTGTACAGAAAAAGTAGAAGAGCACAAATCTGATGGACCAACAAAGAGAACATCCAAACATGGAGTTCTTGTTCTGAAAGAATTCTGTTAGACTCCTCCAGTCTTAGCAAATATAATCTTCTGAAAACGCATCCAAAGTTTATAGGGTAGATTGACAGGGGGTGGATTGAAAGAGTTTCTGAAATTTCTCCCATTTCATCTGACTACACACTTCTCTGTGGCACAGGACTACTTACTGTCCTCTCCATCTTCCTTCTGTTTGCTGAAAAATGGGACTAATAAGAGTTTCAAAATACATTTTCTGAATGTCTTCTCCCAGCCTACCACTGGTTTAAAGAAGTGTTCAACATAGCTGTTAAGATGGCAAATATAAAAAAGTCAGTAAGTACTTCTTAGTGTACAGGGAGATACTATAGAATGTATACAAATATCTATAGAGGTCTGCAGCAGAAGACAAGGTTCAGAGTATACCAAGAAAAAAAAAAAAAAAAGGAAACTTCCTGTCTTCAGCATTTAATTTGTCCTGTAGAGAAAGAGAATATGAAAGAAATTGGCTTGATCATTCAGGAATCATTTAGGAAACATGTAGAAAACTGACAAACCTTTATATGTCTAAATAAATACTTTTTTCCCCTAGATATACCTTATGATCAAATCTCAAGCTGTTTAAAACAACCTCTGACCCTGAACCTGGGTTTGCAATGCTCACTGTGCTACCTTTAATCTCCCTAAAAGGATTTTGTCATAGTTGGAGAGTCCTCTTTAATGAGAAATATGTTTGAATGTTCTATGCAACTTCACGATTTACAACTTGAACAACCATTAAGTTGTTTTAAAACGACAACTGAACATGAGGAATATTTAAAGAAGGTAAATCCACAAGGAAAACTTCCCGCAAACATCACTTTCTGCACTCAACATTGTAACTGACCACCACCATGCAGCAAATACCAATAACCAGAGAAATACACTTTAGCAATAAGAAAGTAAACAGAAAATAAAAAAAGTCTATGACTTCAAGTAATACAACAACTATCTGTATCAAGATACACAGCATATAGTAGAGAAATTAAAGTTTGGTTACAAGCCCCACAGTATCTCACGGTAAAATTCTATTACATTAAGTAACACATAATTGGTTGGTAATACTACCAATTAGTACTGTAAAAGCAAACTCAGAATTTGGAAAGAAGATCATAATCCAGTATTTTAAACATCATAGATATTGCCTTAAACAAAAATAGTACCCAATGCAGAATTTTTATCTTGCAGTTGTTCTTATTCCCAAAGGAAAGGAAATCAACATTTCACCAAAAGCACCCTGGGAACCCTTCTGATAATTCAAGAACACTCAGTTTGCAAGAAATGTCAATACCAGACTGAGTTGATGGTATTTCCGTGACTCCAGATGCTTTAGATGGGAATTGTGAAACTGTCTGTGTTTCATTAAGAGCTGCACAGAAAATCTGGACCCAAAGTGCCGAGGAATCTGACTGTTGCTGGGATAGCAAACACACAAGCTGTGTTGTTCAAGATGATGTCACTGCAAACACAAGCGAGATGCTGGACACTGCAAAATCCTTTCTGTATTATGTGAATAAAGAGAAAGACGTGGCCCAGTGTGGCAACAAGATGATCCAGTACTTGATGCTTGACAGAGCGCCTAAGAATCTTCCTCTACACTTTCTGGAGTTTAAATTACACCAACAGAAACAAGAAATTCACACAAGTTGGTGCAAAAGATCAGGCTTTTTGCACTTTGTACCAAAAATGCTTTCTAGCTGCTGATCAAGAAGTGACAGATACAAAACTGTGCTTTTACAGGCTGGCTGGTTAGACTTAGAAGAAAATGTGTTCACAGCAGAAAAAAAGGCACCAAGTGGCGATGTGATGAAAGCCAAACCTAAACTACTTTTTGCTGCAAAGGAGTTTTGGTAACAACTTGAAATAGACTTTGGAGGAAATTGTCATTGAATGGAAATTAAATATTTCCTCTTGCAGGACACTAAATAGAACAGAACCTTGAGTACTGAATTTGTTCAGGGTCCCATTTTGTAAGGTACTGGTAAATTAGCTTATTTTATGAATTGAAGAAGTAGAAGTTGTCTAAAGGACAAAGGACAAGGAAAAACAGGAAAAACTATATAGATTATTACATATTATTAGGTGCAATTAATTTAAATGTCAATAAAATACCATCAATCCACCAGTTCAATTTCACTGGGGTCTGGTGTAACAGGTTTCAAGGGTGTTTGGAAACATCAGATCTACCATGGAAGTATCTGGTCAAGAGCAATCTGTTGCAAATGTTTTAATTACTATGTTGTGCCTTTTATTTACAAAGTTGCACTCACACAACATAGCAATACACATGACATTGCACATTTTTGTTTGGGTTAGTCTCCTGCCTATGCAGTCTCCCTTTCCTGCAGGACAATGCCTAACTTAATCACTGCTTTAAATATATTCAGGTTAAAGCATTTAAGGGTCTATTCTCCACTACTTTGAACCCTGTATGTTCATTGCTATTGTTCCTGCTATTTCTATGGGAGTCACTCAACACTATCAACTTAGAATGGTTTTATTCAGGGATTTAACAAAACTTATATTACCTTTCACTCTACCCCTCTGCACTACCGCAACTTAAAAAGAGAACTCCACTTTATGTAATAAGACATGCTTATTAACACCAAACACAGCCATACAGACTTGTAAGTATACGAGGAATATAGGCCAAAAATTAGAAGAGACTATTTACTATTTCATGCAAAAATTCCTAAAGTAGTCTGGTATTTGAGAGAGCAAGTTAATTACAACAGTTCTGAATTATTTTGAGTCATATTAAACTTCACTAACAATACATCAATTTTTTGATTAAAATCTCTGGGGTAATTTCTCTTTAAAATCACATTTTTCAAGTATTACCAGGTAGAGCTGATGGCATTTCTTGGATGCCAGATGTTTCAGATCTTGAAGAAACATGCTGATTTTCATCAAAAGCTGAAAGAAAATCTGGAGTTAAAATTAGAACTGGCTTCAGATCCACAGTATTTGGCCAGTAGCTGTTGGGCAGCTCAAGACAACATTGATGTGAGATCAAGCAAGGTGACAGCAGCTGTAAAGATCAACTGAGAAATGAGGTGTTACATGAACACTGAAGCTGGTGTGAAACGAAGGAGGGCCAATTCCAGTAGCTCATGTGAGGCAATCCTCTTCTCACTGGCCTCTTTTTTAAAGTACGTATTCTTTGCAAGAAAACTGCAGCTACCAGAAGAAACCTAGAGAGAGCATAAGCTAGCAGAGGTCTATTTGTGGATTGTTATTCAGTCACTGTGGGGAATTATTTTCCAGCCTAGATTGCACAGAAATGGCTGAGTTGAGCAGGGGTGGGGGTGGAGTGTGGGGAGAAAGCCCAGCATCAAGCAGTCTTCAAAGCAACGTGTCTGAACGAGCCTTGGCACTCTCCACAGCAGCTGGAAGGGATGGCAAGCCATGGAAAAGCTAATGGAATTATAAGCTATTTACCCATCATACTCCCTCTGGTTTCCATGGAGGGATGAGGAGTGATTTTCAGGCCCGACCCCCAGGTAGCTAAGATCAAATACAAAAATAATCTTGAAACATTAAGTGAAATCAGCCTTTAGATAAGGTGATCTTCAGCACTTAGTAGGTCCATACATTCATTTTAGATTTCTTGTATACACACTTCCAATTGATATTTGTGGTAGCCGGCTCAATTTTTGTCTCATGGTGTAAGTTTTTTTGGATACATAACATCTAATTTTAGGCATTAGCTACCAGGCCAGCTGTCTGCATCTGATTTTAAAGTTCTGTCCAACAGCAACAGCTGACAGCAACCCCCTTCTCCCCAACACTTTAGTTTGGATGTGCCAGACAAGTCTTTTAAATAAGGAGTTGCAAATGCCCAATATTATTTTGATACAGTAAGGACACAATTTTCACACTGATGGTATCAAAACATTTTCTTAAAAATTCATATTTTGGCCAAGAATCAGATTTTCCCTGCAACTGCCATAAAGCTACTTTGATAGAAGCAGGGTTGTTGAGACCATCCTTTGCCAGAAAACAGCTTGAAAATATTTTTATGCTTTTTTTCTGACAATACATTAATAAAAACACAAATAAAAAAAAATCAGAGTCTATCAGCCCCTAAGACCACCATTTCCATTAGAGAAATTATGCAGCCTAGACTCATTTCTATGAGTGATATTATATAAAAAAATGAAGAGTGGATACTCTTAATGTTAAGAACTCTCCTAATTTATTTAAGATTACTTATTACTTGGCCTTACATTAAGTAGCCCAGTTCTTTAAATCAAGAGAGAAGGCCATGGTAACTTGGTGAGAGCAATGCTGCAGACAACAGCAAAGTCATGCCTGATAAACTGCTAAAAGATTTCTCTCTAATGAAGATAGAAATGACCTTGGATAGATAGAGTTCTCAACTTCAAAAGAAAACAAAGGTCTTGTGTTCATGCAGAGGCAAGATAACTGTCAGCACCACCCACTGAGTATTAGTACAGCTGTATCATGTTTGTGTTTCGTGTGAATTCTGCAAGAGATAAAAGCTTTTCCAAATTTATCTGTGAGCTAAAAGAACGCTGACCAAACTGTAACCAAATAAGACTAGAGAAAACAAAAACAGCGTTGTAATTAGCTAATCTGCAGATGACAAACAATGTCAATTCCATTTGATTGGACACCAAAAGGAGCGTGATGTTTGACACACTGATGTAATAAAATGTCACTTGTTAAAGCATGAACAGAACCAAGGATGGGAACCTCACAGCAACCTTTTACTATTTTTTATGACCATATTCTGGAAAAATCTCATGCTCAAATACAAATGCATAAATTGTGCCTAAAACCCTATACTCTTCGTGAATACAAGGAGGGAAATAATAAATTATTAGCAGAAGTAAGTGTAAAAATAACTTCTAGCACCAAAATGCTGTACTGCAGCAGCCTTTTAAATGTTAGAGACTACTTAAAAAAGTTATAACAGGAAACGAAAGTCCAACCAATGAATCCCATTAAAAGGTGTCTACTAGGTAAAGAAAAAAATTTCTCCTGCAAAGGATAACTGCTATGCTGATATCCCAAAATTCATCAAAGCCAGAGAGTTTCCTTCTAAGTGTTAAATTCTGCCCCACTGACAACATCAGCACCCTTCAGTAATACAATACAAGCCTGAAAGGTGGTATCAGGGTCACTTACTGAGGCTAGAATTGCTAATTATACACTGGTAATTATTACAAATAACATGAAGCTATAATGAACAAATGAAAGACCACTGGAGGCAACATTAAGAATACAGGATATATAACAGACATCAGAATGGTACCACATGAATATCAAGAAAAGTCAAGGATAGGTAATAAAATAAATTCTATTTACCAGTCTCTCGCTCTGACATTTTTGCAGATGTAGAAGTTTGAGGAGTGGAAGTAACATGAAGAAAATCATGTGAGGCTGGAAAAAATGGTGGCTTGTTATCAAAAAATACATGAACTATCACACCATGGTATCACCAGCAACCATGGACTCAATGGTTTATTAGTATAACTCAACAGAGTTATACTAATATTGCTATACAAACAGTAAAGAACAGAAAAAAAATATATTCTGCAAAATTAGCAGAATTTTGAAAAGAAAGAGGTCAATATGCAAAGATGTGTAAAACCACACAAATATAATGCAAAATATTAAATAGAATGACCCAAGGAATATGGAAAAAATCCCCATGTGGTTAGAAGGAATGCAAGATTGAAAAAGTACAAGAACATCGGCCAAGGGGAGTCAAGGAGAAAGCAAATTTATGAGATGAAGATACTGGAAAAAATCCAATTTAAAAATTTGGCAAAAATAAAAGAACATAAAAAGTGATTCAGACAACATCACCAGGCAGGGAAACAGAAATTAATATCCTTAGCCCAGTTCAATTTATATGCCTTGTTATAATTACAAGTATCTGATTTCTTCGCTGTAAAAACAAGAAAGCTCAGAGAATTACTTCAAATAATTCAAAACAGGGAATGTAAATTCCCTGGAAAAGATCCTGAAGAGTGTGAAATATTTCAGTTGATATGAAGGCAAGACTGCTCCAGACAAAAGTGCCAAGTCACTTGATACCATTTGTTACATTTTTAACTTGCACTCAGCTTTAGATTTTAGGCACATCAGCCTACTCATGCAATACTTTGTTACCCCATGGGCCACAAAATACTGCAAGGACACTGGATTGGTCTTGCACACCTGCCAATGTGAAAGAAGCTGTTGCCACAAGCATCTCCACCACTGTCAACAAGTGCCATAGCCAATGCCTGAACTAAAATAAATATGGTTTGCATGCATGGCCTCATTTATATTTACACTGAGGGTTATCCCAATATAGGCCCAAGAGAAGTACCAGGTTGGCTAAAAGCACAACAATATCTCTTGGGACACTGCTGCCTTGAATAGTTGTCAGATCTGCAAGAAATATTGTTAGTACCAGAGGTTGCCAGTGTCTTAAACCATGAAAAAACATCCTAATATTTACCAAAACCTAAAATGAGGTATCAATTTTAAGAAACATAACACAGCCTCAAAAGCAGCAACAGGGAGGAGCATTCCCAATTCCAGGTGATGGCAATGGAAAGGCATGGGCAGAAGAAAACCAGCCGCCTTGAAAGTCAGCGGTGAGGCAGCCAAGAGATGCAGCCTTGCCCAAGGAATGCCTGGAGAGCAGCTTAACTGCTGTGCTGAGTTCTTGTGCCAGCCCAGCTGGGTTTGCCTCTCAGGAACACCATCGTGTTTGAATGCATCAGAGAAAGCAAGAGCCACCACCCAAAGACACAGAAGCAGGCGAGTGGAGCTGAAGGCCAGGTGCAACAACCTGGTCTCTCTGCACAATGTCACATGCTTCCTGCAGAAAATGCTCCTCAGCCATGGGAAAAGCGTGGGATCAAACAAGAGAATTGCAGAATCAGTGTGGCGAGTGTGTCAGCAAGCCAGGCTGCACCAACAAGTCCTCATCCTCTGCATGGAAGGTGACAAGGATGCCAGGTGGTTTGGGCTGGGAGGTGTGATGGCAAGTGAAAGAGATGGGAGAGAATGGGAAAAGAAGGCTGTTGCTAGTTACCCATCACAGTTGGTTGAGTTGCCAGGGAGGGAGGAGTGGTGGACTTTGGCCTTGGTCTTCGAGTAGCTAAGATCAAACACAGAAACCACCTTCAGGTCCTCACACAGGCTGCTGTCACACAGCTCACATCAAGGCAGAGCTCTAAAGAAGGGGATGTGGCCCTGCCAGGCTACCATGGCACAGCTTCACTCCCCGTGCAGGGCAAAGGCACAAAGCTGCCTTTCAGCTGGCACTGGCAGCCAAGGCGTGAGAGGAAACCCAGAAATGGTTCCCCAGGAAATTCACAGAACTTCTAGTGAGGAGCCAAAAGGAGCCAGCCACCTCACGGACCCCCTCTTTGGGACACCAGCACATCTGAACAGGCTCATCAGTGCAGAGAAGAGCATTGCCAAAGGAAGCAGGGCAGGAGGGAATTGCTGGCTATTTACCCATCCTTGTGGTTTCCCGTGAAGCCGACAAGGTCGATTCCAGGTCTGGTCTCTCGGTTGCTACGGTCAGACACAGAAATGATCCTGAGGTATCCACTCAGCCTTGCCACAGCAGTACAAGCAGCACCAGCTCACAGCCCCACACATGTCTGTATTTAGGGCCACTTGTGCCCTTTCCTGGCAGTACCCTGTGACTCAAACCCGTGTCTTGCTGTGGTTGCAACTAACACAACACTTCCTGATCATCAGCAGAAAAATGCCAAAATATCCAATTCACCAAACCACTCTTTACAGTTCCTTGACAGATTGTAACAGTTCTTGCAGAGGTAACGTGGCAACTAAGAATCACACCTATGTATTAAAATTTCAAGATCTTATCTCACTTTTCCCTACAATCAATGAAATCCTTCATTCTAAGGGTCAGAAATTAATGCCCCTGGCACTAATATAACACAGTGTAGAGAACCTATCTCTCTGTAGAGAAATGCTTGCAAGCAAGTGATAAAAGGAAAAATTTCCACAGAATTCTAGACAACTTACACTTGTACAACTCAATATGTCTTTGTACACTGAAGAACAAGTCCCTTTACTGATCTCCTCAGTACCCTGTTATCCTAATTTTGCACAGGGAGAATGCACAAACTAATACATAAACCAGTGTCTAATCTGGACTGTGTGCACTCACTAGCACTGTGCATATTTGCCCATTGCTTTGGGCTTGGTTTCAGGTTTGAGGCAGGCAAGACTTGTGACAGTTTACAGACATGCCCTTGGATGAAGCTGGTGGCAATAAGGAAATAGTGTTGAGCGATTCCTCCGCATTTTGAGGTATTTTGATATTCCCAATCTTTGGAAATGGAAATAAATCCTTCTGTTCAGGTCTCTTTGACTTGATCCTTTTCTAGCAGCATTCATTGACTCACTAACCAAAGTGTTTGCACCTGCTTAAGAACAGTAGATAAATCTTTTTTCTGCCCATGGAGGAGCTTTTCCAATGTGCAAAAGGAACAAATTTGATGTGTTAACACTTATTTAACTATTCCTAACAATGGGCCTCCACATGTATCTATATATATCTATATATATCTATATATCTATATCTCTCTATATAGATATCCATATATATCCATATATACAAACAACTATTCACAAGAAAACCTGGACAAGCTAATTGTTTACCAACATTAAAAAAAAAAATCTTATCATTGTAATATTTCATTCCAAATGTCTCAAATGTTACAACAGATGCAACTAGTTTCTGTCTTTCCAGCTTTATACAGAGCAAGTCAGAATAAACCTTCCCAAAGCATTGCTGTGTCTCTTGAGAGACTACCTAGATGTGAGGAGAACTACAGAGAAGACAGATATCATTACCAGCTGAGATTGGTGGCATTTCTGGCATGCCAGATGTTGTGAATCTTGAAGAAAGTGGCTTCCTTTCACCTAAATCTGGAAAGATAATCTTGTGTTAAAAGGCTTAGTTGCCTCAGAGCTACCTGAATAACTCAGGACTTGGCGAACAGATATTGCTTTGTTAAAATGGAAGTACAGGGGAATTGGCTTGCGAATCAGCTGGGCATTACTCTGTCTCATGGACTGTTAGGCTGGTGTGGAAGTCAATGTGGAAACCAGGCGACCTCATTATTCATACTAATGAGAATTCTTATTATTACCTAATAATCTTTACACATAATGCATGGCAGAAAGTAGGAAATCGCCTTTGGATCCAGAAAGTAGTCAGGAGGCCAGCCTTTTTATGGAAACATTACACAGAAATATCTGTAAGATTTTTATTCCCCCTTGCAATTAAGTTCTCTCAGCACAGGAAAAAACCCCCAAAACTAAGAAAGCCAGGTCCACATCTGGGAACCTTAATAAGGGGAAAACAAAACACAACCAACTAAAGGGAACTCTCCTCTTTGCCACCATCTACAAAGATGAATAATGAGTGCAGATGACAATCTAGTTAACAACAGCAATAAGTGTATGCATTACTGTGATGGTGACAACTAAAGCAATTCAAAGCTTCTAAAAATAGCAGCAAGGATAAAAAAATAAAGAAAACAAAATCACTGAAACAAGAACGAAGTCAACTTATCAATTTTACCCCATGCCATTCTAACAGTTGAAGTTCTGCAGTAATTTTAGGCATGGATATTTCCAAATCAGTAGTATCTCTAGCTGCTGTTAAAAAAACAAAAAACAAAAAATACACACACAAAAAACCCCCAAACCAAATCTGAGAAGTAATTTCATGTAAGTAAATTAAGAAGGAACATGTGGTGGAGAGAAATTTTACTTTTCACTACTCTGCAAAGCCTTTATTATTTTTACTTATTTATTTAAAAATTAACCTCCTTTGTCTATTTCAAATACCATCACTAATTACTTAGCTGAAGATATTAACTTAGATCTCCTCACCTACCTTAGGCTACAGGAAAAACAATCAATTCCCAAAGCTATAACTCGAAGTATAGCTTAGTTGGAAAGGTCTGGCCTTAAGCTGTATTAAAAGTATTATTTTAAGACAATACATAGGAAGAAATCACAGCAAACTGTATGTGAAAAATTGACAGGATAAAAGAAACAAAAATCTTATCACTAAAGCATGGTATTTTACTTGACTGGAACAGCCTTAAGCCTTGCAAAATTTAAATCTTTTCCTGACACTCCCCTTTGATCAATACTGCATTATTCTGCATAAACTTGTGCTCTGCCTGATCACAGAAATGAGGATGCTGATAAGAGGAGTTGAAAAAATAAGATGAAGGGCAACACCCAAGGCAAGCGGTATACAATAGCTGTCTGAAATCACCAACAGGAAGCAGCAACAAACTTCTCATCACCAACCAATCAAAAGGGTATGCTTCTAAAAGAATATTATTATAATTTACCAGTGCCTGGTATTTCTGAAGATGTAAAAGTTTGGGAAGTAGAAATAACATGAAGAAAGTCACGTGAAGCTGGAAAATAAAAGCAAAAATAATGTTGTATTGTATTAAAGTGACAAGAAGCCTTCTGCAACAACATCATATTCCTTCATAAGCTGACAAAACTTCTGGGTAATATTTAACACATTATGTTCCACAGAACACTAGAGTCTGGAATGTACAATAACTGATTGTGACTTTAAAATGATTTCCAAAAACACACATTAATGCACAACGCATTTTATGACCAAATTGTTATCAGATTCACACAAAAAGATGAAATATAGAGTTAAAAGTGGAAATACAAGGCTATTCAAGATAACAGAAAAAATTACGAATAAAAAGTAGCAAACTATGACTGCATGGAATTTTTTTTCTACCAGGAAGGATCAGGAAGGAGGATTATCCTGATGCTGAAACTGGAGAAGGGAAAAGGATGACAAAACAGGAAGTGGACCAAATGAAACATAGAAACTGTCTTTTGTCAGACATGTGAACAGTTGACTGTTGCAATCAATCTCCCCCTCAGTAATGGATTTCTTTCAATGTTAATTTCTTCCAAAAGCATATGCATCAGGCATTACACTACTGGCATTCTAATGAAATGAAATCTTTCCAACTGGCTCTCATCTTATGATTTTTTTTCCTTCTTTTGGAAAACTGTCAGTTGCCCCAGGCAAATAACATCTATAAAAAAAGAGAAACACATAATAGAAATTCTGTAAGGACCAACTAGAAAGCATCTGAATCTTCAGTGATATGTTTTTATAGTGCCAGTTTAGAAATCTGGGCAGAATTATGTCTATGTTTATACAGAAAGGCTAAAAGAAGAGTGGTAATTTAAAAATACATTGGAATTTCTTCAGTTTCCATTCATCTCTTACAACTCAGAATCCTTCAGCAAATCAGGATGTTCCATTTATGAAACTCAGGGATGGACAGTCCTATTGAAATTTGATTCTTAGAGTAAGTCAAATTTAATTTTAGAAGTAAGAATTACATGTGGTTGCCAAACATGGAAAATCCCCTGAACTACTAGTTCAGGATTTGACATAAAATGTCAGAAAGAGATCTGATACTTGATGCAGCACTTTTGTACCTACAGTTATTCTTCACTTATGTGCAACTGAAGAAATTATTTCATGAGGGGCAGGATGTCTCCTCCAAAAACCCCCAACTGTCAGGAGGATTAACCTCACGAGAAACCATTACCGGATCGGGTTGGTTGCACCTCCGTGGTACCAGACGGTTTGGATCCTGAAGAAACAGTCTGTCTTTCCTCAAAAGCTGAAAAAAGAATCTAAGCTTAAAATGCTGAGAGAGGTGTGACTTGATGGATTAGCACCAAACAGCTGAGTGAGGGCTGTGCATTTCCAGACGATGCGAAGGCAAAGCTGAGCAAGATGACAGACGGCCTCAAGTGAGGCGTGAGACAATGGCCATGACAAGGAGAGAGGATGGCTGGAAAAACAGGTTTCTGGCCTTGAATTGCAAGTGTCACATGCTTGAAAGAACCCTTACCAGAAAAGAATTCTCTCTTATTAAATTTTCTGGGTTTATTTTCTGCAGCTATACCGAAAGAAAGAAGATGACGACGAGATATGACAACACTGTCTTTAGGCAGTTTTTAAGCTGACAATTACATTTTTCAGGCAGTTACACAGACACAAGAATGGTGAATAGGCAGCTCTCTGTGGAGGTTGGTAGTCAAGATGAACATTTGCAGATCTACATGATGCTAAGATAATGGAAAACAATAATAGAACTAATCTGCTAATTACCCTTCTCCATCTCTCTCGTTTCTGCAGAAGGTAGAGATATGGATTTCAAGGCCGGACTCTGAGTAACTAAGAGTAAACATGAAACAAAATTTTATTATTCCAAGACAGACTCTTCTGGCAAGTGATACAAAATCTAATTTCAACTGTGACTAACAAGGGGGTTTTTGTTTGAAAGTCTCTTTGTTCCATTAATTTCTACCCCACTCATATTTAGCATACCCTATCTAATCAAGCTGAATCCTTATTACTTAAGAGGATTTTATTCACAGCAAGGCAGCTACAACCCAATACTTGATACCAGTATTTGATACACAATATTTGATACCCAGTATTTCACACCACTTGCAGGTCTCTAGTCACTACTACAATATGTATAACTATTTTTAAAGGAGGTGTAATGGTAAAAGATAAGAGTAGTACAATGAAATCAATTGAAGTTGAAGTTAATAAACTACACCTACTATCTGTTATTTGTAACGAGGATACAAATTCTTCTAGTTTCTTCACTTTGAAGTATGGATAACCTGAAGTGTGCTTTAATGAAAATGGAGTCTAGGTAGAATTGGACACTCTTACCTAAAAGCCATCATGAGCAAGCTTCCACCATGTGCAGGTTTTGCACTACTGTCCTGCTGCTGATCCTGCTCAATTGTGTGTACTGGTCAGTATTTTTCTTTCTGTTAAAACCTCCATTCAAACAATTAGGTGTAGGGTTCATTTCCAGTACAGGAAATATGAATATATGCCTGTGAACAGCCTTTTTTCATACACTGGATCGCTTTTCCATTTACTTTCAGTCCACCCTATCACATTAACAATTTGGATCCCAGTTGGACTCAGCAGCTGGACCAGATGATCATTCTAAGTCCATTGCAAATGGAACCATTCTATTCTATATTTATAGAGAAGAAAACACTACCAACAAAAGCCATATGATTCACAGCTTTTGGCAAAATCTTCCATTGATCCAATTACATCCAGTAAGAACTATAAGAGATCTCCCAAAGACATCAGAAGATTGAAGACACATTCACAAAGATATCTTTTCATAAACAATTGAATTCAAAATATACTGACCACACAGGAAGTTTACAAAACAAAGGAGAGATCTCCCTCTAGCACAATCAAGATAGAAAAATAAAGAAAAAAAATTCTTCAGGGGAACTAGGGCAGAGTTCAGGTCAGATGCAGTTGAACTTCATAAATTAAATTTTGCATTCTTTGCTGGTTTTATAACAGCAGGTGATCAAGGCATGCAGAGTCACTGCAGAGAAATCTCCTCTGTATAACCATGCCTTGACTCTCATAGAATATCTTTGACTCAGCAGTGCCTTCAAGGAGAGCACAGAGGCTCCCTCTGACCCAATGGCCAGGCCAAGCCTCACAAACTGAAATTCCACTTTTGCCAAGTGAAATTATTCAAAGGGAATGGAGGACATGAGAACAAAACCATAATAAATACTTGAATGAAACACTTATTTTTTTCCTCAAGTGTTGCTATTATTCCACATTTATCATTGAGATAAACAGGATTAGATTATTATTCTCTTTCTTTTACAGAAATAAAAAAATATTTTCTAATAATAATAATTTTCTTGTTTTCAGCGAAATTTATAGCAAATAGGTTCTTAAATCATAGTGTCTCTTTCTTTCCAATGCTGCTTCTAATTGGATTTAACCAAGCCTTTCACTACAGAGAAAATAAATGTCTCTCCCCATCCTCTCAAATATATCTGGAAAAGAGCTGCCAAAAAGCCCTATCAAATTAAGAACAAATTGTGAAGATTATTTTCATCTTCTTGAGAATCTGCTTCAAATATGCATTTACAAGAACTAAGAGGTGTTCCTGGAAATTATTTTAAAATTTGACAGACTACATTTAGCAAAAGTATGCCATCCTAATAAGCCAGCACTATTCTATGATAACTTCTTGACTAATGCCTAATGAAATATAAATTACTCTGATTCAAGGGCCCTCCAGGTAACTAGTGTAATAGCTGTTAATACTAAAAGCAGCAACAAACAGTAGTTTTGGTAGAATTAACTATTTATGACTAACACAAACACAACACAGAGAAAATACAGGCCTGTTATGAAATCAGAGGTCTTGAGAAAGGGAGACACAGGGTACAATGTAGAGGAGCAGAGGCACGAGATGATGGGAGATGGGATTAGGGTTGGCACTGGACACCCACTGCCACAAACAGCTCAGCAATGTCAGTAGTAAAAACTGCACACTTGGAACTGGACAAAAATTAGTTTAGGGTAACAACAAGGACACAGAAATAATACCTACTATACACAAATGGTGCCCTTTGCAGTGAGCTCACATCTGAGATGTCTCCCAGCAGAAGAAAGCAAGAAAGAAGGGAGGAGGAAGAAGGTGTCCACACAAATCCTTCCACATCATATTCTTCCCAGACAGGACTTCAGATGGTCATAGCTTGCTGAAATATCCCCACTCATCACCAACACAAGCATCAAAGCACAGAGCTTAGGGCCCAGTTATGTAGTGAAAGGGTGCACAAAGCACCACAAAAAGGGTACAGTATAAGAAGTTTGTGTGTTACTGTTTAATTACATTACTTCTCTCATTGGAGCAAGCTTTGTGAAGATAACTTTTCACTAAAGTTTACTCATATTTACAAAGAAAGTAATTACCATGTTCTGTCAATGGAATTTTTGGAGCATCAGGGATTCTGGATCCAGAAGGAAGTAGCTGTATTTCGTTAGAAGCTATGATAAAAAAAACAACCAACATTTTACTTGAATAAGAATACTACAGGGCACAACATGGATTTATATTTGGCTTATAGACCACTCACTCCTGAAAATAATGACATTTAATAAAAAGAAAAAGTAGATCCAACCTAGAGAAAAACTCACATAAATTGTCACTGAAAAAGGTATATGGAATATGAAGGAAGTCCTTTTTTCTCTAATTGTTAAACAAAGATCTATCAGTCATGGGGATTTGGCAATAAACATCTATCTGTAACCAGGAGCACCTAGTTTATAATTAATCAATGATTCATTTTGATTAGTTTTCATATTTTAATCTTTGAAACAGAGCAAAACCAAGAAAAGTTGAGAATGGCTAAAAAAAGCTGATTAAAAGTTAAAATGAAGTTAGATCAACTGATGGTTTCATTTCAGTAGAGTCTGGAAATCTGCTGCCAAATTAAAATGAAAGAAGTAAAAAGTGCAGGTAAGACATTAATGTGAATCAATAGGATTGTGTAAAATGCATTTCTTGAGAAGCATTAGCAATCCTCTTCATGGGTAGATCTGCATTTCAGTCCTGGTCCTTCCCTTTATCATACCTCCTCCTGAATGCACGCCAGCTGCGCTTTAGAAAAATCTAAGCAAAGTTAAAAAAAAAATAAAAAGAATTAAACACAATCTCAAGTTTAAATTTGTCCTCATAATTTTGCATGGCTCAGGGAAGAAAGTACAAGCAATAAACTCAACATTAGAGAATATAGAATTCTGAATACCAGAACTAAATAGGTGTTACACCACATCACAAAACTAACCATGCAACACTGAGAAAAAAAAAATGAAAAAAATCAGCAGAGCTTCTCTTTCCTTCAAGGCAAATGCAATTATAGCCCATCACATGTAACATAAAATTGTTCTTTTTCATTGTTGTTGGTGTTATCTAAATGAACCTGTAATCAGAAGAAAAATCAAGGTAATTATTTCAATCCTATCACTGAGGCCAATTTTATAGATGGAAATTTGATATCAAACATGCAGATTGCATAGACAGAAAGTATTAATTTGAAAATCAAATTGAATCATGCAGTCAAATCTGTGAAAGCCACAGTTCAACCACAGCTAGGTGCATCCTGCTTTACAATTCATTCCAGCATTAGTCACTGGAACCACAAAAGAAAACAGAATATTTTAATCAGGACTTCCTTTGGAGCCAACACAAAGAGGATGCAGCAAATAGTAGAAAAAATTCTGCTGGAGGTAAAAAAAAAAAGCATTTAATGCAGAAAGAACGTAAAAAGCAGCAAAATTAGTTACCCGGTATGTTTTGAGTTTGCAACCATTTGGGTTTAGGCGTTGATTTTAAATCTTCAGGTCCGTGTGTTTTCTCAGCCTGAGCTAGAAGAAAGAAGGTTAATGTAATTTAAAATCCCTTTGAACTTTTCTTGATCTACTGCCCAAAGCCTGATACTTTTCTTATCACCATTTCATGTCACATGATTAGAATGATTTCTAAAGCAGCTGAATTCCATCATGATAAATATTTACTTTTGTTTTCAGATGTGAAATCTACACAATGTTTTGGATTTATTTTGCTGTAGTTTTACATTAGCAAAAGAAAATACAAGTCATGAACAGCAAAGTTAATGTCAGAAATTCACACTGTACTTTTGTTACAGCCTCTTAAATTCATCATAATAGATTATAAACAAGACCCATTACATCACAAAGTGAATTTATAAGTATTTTCCCTGTTATTCTGAATGGCTTTCAGTCCTTCTAATATAAAAAATTTCAGGAACATAATAAATACTCACCTGTAATACCTCAGCTCTTTTTATTTTCTAGTAATTATAGAATAGGTGTTGATTTTCATTCATTCTTCTAATTCTACATTTTTAGAGCAATACACAGACAGTTTATTAAACAGCCATTAAATGTACCTAAACTGAATTGCGGGCCATATTTTAATATTCTACTGCTTACCTATACCCTGCCAGCTGTCTCACATAACAACTAATGCCAACAGTAAGTAAGGCAAGGTCACTTCTTTCCTTTGCATCTTGCTGGAGATGCCAGAGGTGTTTAATCAGTCATGCAGTACTCAGAACTGGCCATCTAAGATTGCAAAATGACAAAGCTTATGGATATGGAATACAGGTCCATTCAAGGTCTCAGCCTTGAATGCCACAAGCACATTAATGTCCCCCACAGAGAAACTGCACAGTATTTAGCACACGTTAAATTTTGGAAGAGATCTTTAATATTGATGGTTGGCATCAATACAGCACTAAGTGTTAGTATTAAGTTAATAAAAGATCACTTTCTTTTTCAGACACATTAGAAGATGGATTGGTTTTTCCTGCATGCTCTTCAAGATTTTCCCACAATCTACTTACTTAATGCTTCAAGCAAAAGCTGATTGTGGAGGTTTATAAGCTTCTTATTTCATTTAGTGGAAAAAAAAAAAAATGTGCTGTTTCCCACATTCTAAACAGGATTTGGGTGCTACTACAGTTACAATTACACTGTTTTCCAGTTTGGAGTATGTGCCACACAATCTGGAAGCTTTGGAGATGCGGCCTTGTTAGGGCTCAATTCAGCTTCCAAGTCACTTACAGGGCTCTTACTGTCATCAGGGCAAGGAGGAGTTCCTTGTCCACAGAAGGCAGAGCAAGTTCTCTCTATGAAACTTGTGGGAGAGAATTCACCCATAAGAAACCCTGAAGCAACAACTAACTACCAGTACCTCAGGAGCTGTTCAAAATCTAACATTTCTTATTGATGAGGTGCAATAATAAAAAAAAAAAAAAAAAAAAAAAAAAAAAAAAAAAAAAACACTAAAAAAAAACAAANAAAAAAAAACACCCAACACCTAAATACAACTACAGAAAATAACACGTTTTGGATTTTTTTTAGAGGCCAGAGGTTTACATTCAAATTAAATGTGTCTTAGTTGAGCAAGTTGAACAAGATAAAACATGCCTAGAATTAGAACAAAAGAAGCCAAGCTCTCAGTTTTGCACAAAACGTTGTAGGGATGATGAAAATAAGACAGACATTTTTGTTAAAAAGAAGATACAACAAGAAGAAAGTTTAGGCTCTGAAATTAGAGAAAAGAGAAATGCCTCTGACTATTGCAGGGCAGCAGGCAAGTTGGGGCTATTGCACTGGTTCAAGGCTATCTGCAAAGTAAAGCATTAACACAGCCAAGTTACTTTAGCATCACAGCATGGAATACAGCAGGAATGCACCTAGGCAGTTTCTTAAGCTGTTTCCTGTGATTCCTCTGCACTCTCTTTTCATCTACAACTGGAGTTAAGACATTCTGATGAAAACATTAATCTCACTCCTGATGTACCCTGTGAGCCCAAGGAGAACTCTTCAGGGGGCAGAAGGAGGGCAGGAAGAACAGAACTTGGGAGACATGGCAGCAAAGGAGTTATTTCAACAGAACGTTAACCCTAGCTAAGGGATTCACAGGTGGCACTTTCCAGTTCAAGCCTATTCTGTATCTCCCAAAACTAATTTATTAAATTTGTGGTATAACCCCTGACATAAAGAATTAACTAGCTTTTTTGGTTTTGATATTTTTTAAAAGAAACTAGCTCTTTCATGTCCCAGACCAATGTGCTCAAATTTCGAAGGGTTGGTGACCTCCAATTTCTCTGTGAATTTAATAGAAAGATGCATTTAGTAGAGAAAGTTGTAGCAGTAGTTTGAGGTGTGTTAGACAACAATTCAAAGATTGAGGAAAGTACTAGAGATTTATGTTGTTGTGTTAAGAATAAATTGGTCCTGAGTGGAAAGTACTGTAACAAGCCTGGCAAAACCAAAGAATGAAGGAGCTTACTAACAAGTCTTTCCACGGAAATGCATGCCAAGGGAGGGGAAAATTGAAATTAAGAAAATGATGGGATGCCTGGTGGACAAATAAATGAAAAGAAGTTACTAAACTGTGTCACATCAGAGAACACACCCTTTGATAAAGAGCCAGTGGAAGACAAGAGCAGCCCAGCACACAGAGCCTCTCAGATAGACTGCTTGCTGAAATACTTGGAGCTCCTTTCTTCCCTTCTAGTGTGGCTGATGACACAACAGCTGCTACAGCACAGAGCTCCTTCTAAATCACTGTTCTGTTGCCAGTCTGGCACCAGTCCTTAAACCTTCCACAGCAAATAATTATTATACCTTACCCAAAGAATCCAGTATAATTTTTCAAATAGCAATGTCTGAATGAAATATAATGAAGTAGATCCTATTGCTAGACTCAATTAATTATGCCTATATACTAAACTGTCTCTTAAATGCAACCCTTGCAAAGGTTTGGTGCTCAGACCTCTCACCCAAGTTACTCATAAAAGAATACTTAAGCATTTAGCTTAGGACAGACAAGTTATTTTTCCATATTCCATGGCAAGACAGAATTACACTTGAAGAATATTTTTTCTTCTAAAGGATTCACTTTCACTGCCCTATTTCCTGACTTCCTTTTTTTTTTTTCCCTCTTTAACTGAAATACTGTAACCATAATGGAGTGTGATATACTCTTAGTTTAACATTGAGGCACTGGTGCTGAGATCAACAAAGGGAATCTGAAAGGAATGATGACCACAGGGGGGAAAAATAAAAGACATGGAAGAAAAACCACAAAGGAAGCTTGAAATGGAAAATGAAAATTATTCTAAATATTTTGTAACTATTGGTGTGAGAGCAATAAGAATTTGTTTAGTTGTAACAAATTGTAACTAAATTGTGATGAGGGAAGACAGTTCTTGCCAATTATTACCAGTATAATGAAACATTATTCAACTCCATAAACATTCTGTGCCATGTCTAGACATGACAATGTTTATGGTTAAAAATTCTACATGCTGGTACATAAATATAGTTACAAAACACAAAGGAAAGGAAATGGAATGAATCAAAGCTCTCCTTCCCAGCTGCCACACTTCACACTCTTTAGCTGACTGACCAATACATTCCATCCACAAGGAATGATGCATTTTGATTAGATGAATGCAAGCTTGAGGGCTGGGATTTGAGGACATGGATTCTGGTGGAGAACCAATCATATAAATGTATTCAGTTCTCACTTTCACAAAAAAATGGCAAAGTACTAGAAAATATACTTCCAGATTGCCAGTTCTAAAACAGCAATTACTTAAACAAGGTAAATAATCTAGTAACATGGTCAAAAAAATTAATTCCACAAGAAACCTTGAACTGTAAGAGAAAACAAACCAATCAAACAACCTAAAAAGACTCCTTACAGGAGTCTTTCTAAACCCTTTCCAAAAAGGATCCACATATATTCAATGTATTCTTTGTTAATAAATTCTTGTGAAGAGTCATTAATATTTAGGATGAACAGAAAAGAGCCATCCATATAAAGGTTTTGCAGAAAGGAAAGAATGTTTTAAAGTAGAATTTGGCAAATATACTTATCTATTGAGTAGAAAATAAAGTTCTAACATTTTCACAGAATAAAAAAAGGCGGATCATTTAGTCTGAAAGATGGCTGTCAATGATTACATGATATTGCTGCATTTCTTTACACATTTTTAATTCCCTATGTATTTTTTTGGGGGGGAGGGGGCATTATTCTGTGGCTTTTTTCTAAGTCTAAGATGGTATTATGAAGTTAAGTATAGCAATTATTTATATACTTGAGGAATAAAATGAACACAATCATAATTAAGGGCAGTATCTGCCTGAATTGTGTGATGTCAAAGAAACCTCATGCTACACCACATCATCCAGCCAGGAAAGACTTGATAGATAGAAGAGAGTAATGCCAGCAAGATCACATAATATATCTAAACCAAACCAAAGCAAGCCTTTGGTCATTTTTTCCTCAAATTCCTTTTTAATTTTAAATTCTTGTCGCTGTTCAAGCATCCCTTCTTCCTTTCACTAAGAAGTTGGCAGAAGCCAGCTATTGTCTCTTGTGACAGCAGAACCAAGACTTCAGACACAGGTATAGGATTAGAGCCAGACTATAGAAAACAAAGATAGGCATATGCCTTCTTAAACAATTCTGAATTGTGGGTCAATAAAGTGGGTGAAAAGTTAATCATCATTTGACTCTCAATTCAGCTCTTTCCAATCATTCCCCCCCAACTGAAAATGTTAAAATATATGACTGTATTTGTCATACAAATTTGTAAAGTAGTCTGTCTGCATTACACAAACCCCCTCATTTTGACATTTTTCAAAATTTCAAGGCACCCATCACACCACAAAGTATGGTTCTAATTCTAAGTAGTTTTATAAACCTAAAAATTATATTACCTGCAACTTTTGTCAAAAATTAGAATCAGATTTTTATCAACATTACCACTCCTTGCTAACTCAGCCACTACTCTCCTGTGTTCCAACTGCTATTTTAACTGTAGATTAGGCAGCACAAAGATGGGTTTAATTTTAGTTTATATATTTGGCAAAGATATTCCACAGACTTTCTAAAAACAGAATTTTCATTACCTGGAAGGGACTGTGGGGAGATTTCTTGAACTTCTGGGGTTTTGGATTCAGCAGGCCATACTCCAGTTTCATTCTTAGCTGAAAGAACAGACATTAGAAAGTAATTACAAAGATGTATCTGCTCTCTTTTACCACAGATTTATTTCTGTCTCACTTCAGTTTGGCTAAGTAAGCCAACATGGATAAATGTGGACAGCTGAGTACCTTTAGGACCCAATGAATTTCCATTGCACAATCACTACAAGCTGTATTAAACACATGCATTTTTGTTTTTGTTTTGTTCCTTAAATGATACTTTAAAAATAAAATTTACAGCAAGGATTTAATGACTTATGAATCATTATTTTCACAGTAAAAAATGGTTTTCAGCATTTTTCATTTCTCTAGCAATTCTGCTTACCCAGTTTTTTCCTGGATGCTTGAGGTATGTCATCTATTGTCAGGAGAGGAGGAAGTTTCTGCTGACTTTCATTGAGACCTGGAACAATAAGGTGCACTACAGAGAAAGATATGTGCCATTAATTCCAGAGGACATGAAAGCACAAAGTCTGCTCTCTGAGATACGTGAGCAGCTACTGCTGAACCACTCGGAGTTTAGTCTGAATATCTGGGAAAAGAATTTGTTCTGTCCTGTAATTCTCTCTCCCACTTGGTGGTATTTATCCTTTATACCACTCCTTCTATCATCACTATTTCATGATTTATGAGAGTTTGAAACCATTCTACACTGGAACACACAGCCCTGGAATACTGCAGCATCACAGGTACTCAAACAGATTCTGTCTGGTGGGCCAAGTAGGCTCAACACCAGACTTGGTTACTAAGTGTGTGTTCAAATCATCAATACACTTAAACTCACATACAAAAAAAAAAAAAAAAAAAAAAAAAAAAAAAAAAAACACAAATAAAAAAA